>VWZZ01002693.1:2184571-2250961 GCA_013399095.1 Psophia crepitans
GTGAGGTGAAACCCGAGGGAGGATGGATGGGTGGGTGGATGGATGGATGGAAGAAGTAGGTCTGGGCAGGGAAGGGACGTGGGAACCTGGGAGGCTCTGCCCAGCCAGCGGCTGTTATTATATAACGCTGTTGTGCAAAGCCAAGAGGAGGTGTGTGGAGTTTCAAGCTCCGCCGGGCAGGGCGGGTGGAGCAGCAGGGCCTCGGGGGTGGCGGCTGCGGGTGTAGCACAGGCCCCGCAGCCCGTGTCAGGACGAAGGCGCTGGGCCCCTTCTCCTCCCACAGGTCCCCGGGCTCCCGGAGAGCTGTAGGAGGTCACTCGTTCCGTGAGGTGTGAGCAAAGCCACGCGCCTTGGCTTCGATGGCTGGGAAACAACGTGGGTGCCTCCGCCCTTGGCTTTGGCATTTTGGGCAGGTGTGGGCTGTGGGCTTTGGCCTTGTTGTTGGGGGGCCGTAGCAGTCAGTTTCCGCTATCAAAACAGAAGCGAAAAAGACCCCTTGGCTCAAACAGAGCTGAAATAATGACTGTGGTTTCATTTATTTTTTTTTTGAGCTGTTCCTGAACCAAAGCTTTGTAACTTTCCAAATTAATGGGTGCCATGGGGAAGACGCATAGATGAACTTTATCATGTAGGTTTTACTAGAGCATTAACATTACGATAAAAAACACGTACATTTTTGGGAATTGAAAGATACATTTGTTGCTTGATGGTCCTCACGTAGGACCATCGTGAACCACACATTTGCACCCCTTTGAGATGACATTGCAGGTTTTTAGTTCTCCCAAACAAAAGTTGTATATTGTATTTTTGCTGTATTTCTAAATCAGGCCTCTCATTTATACAGGCTAACAGGATCTTGTATGTGATCCATGGGGCACTGTTGAACATGGAGGCAGTTGCTTCTGAATGAAAACTTGCTGAAGCTGGAAACAGCATCTGCTGGATCATGTGGGATCCGGGGCCCAGAGCCCCGTTTCTGCTTTTGTGTAAAATTTGGTAGAAAAACTCTTCTCAGCTTTGGAGACATTCTGCCAGCTGCAAATTCCATTTTCGTCTATTCTCAGACTTGCACAGTACACGAACAATAAGGGATCCTGGGTTATGGCTGTCGCTTTGTAATAGCAGATAAAGAACATGTTATTTCAGATGTCTTTGAAAGTGTAATTTTTGTTGGGTCTCAGAATGTGCATGTGGAAACACTGGCTCACCAAGAGTAATCATCTTAAGAGACAGCACTAGTGCTTCACTTTGGAATGGAACAAAGATGTTAAGTAAAGGCTGAGTTGCAGACTTTGTGTTAATGAGTTACAAAAACATAGAGACATCAGTTCAGATCTGCATTTTAAAGATTCACGATTGCAAATAATTTCTTTGTCATTCAGATTGGAGGATTAGAAATAGACACTTCAAAGCACCTTCTCAAATAATGTAGGTTTACTGAAGTTCAGCTTTTCTGCAAAGATGAATTTTAAAGACTGCCGTTGGTAACAAGAACTTCATATTTAAAGGTACAGAGAAACTATTGTCACACTCAAGAAACCACTTTCCTGTTTTAGAAGTATGAACTGAGTTCAGGACCAAATTTTTTGCAAAGGTTAGAGACTCTTTTAGCTCTGCTGTGGGTTTTGTTCTTGTGCAGTCAAGTGGAACAAACTGCTGAGGTTGGAAAATTTTACTATTGTAGGAAGTATGATGCATACATTAAAAAAATGTACAGTTACTTCCTGACAGCGATAGAACGTGAAATACAGTAAAGAAATAAGGTTACCACCTGGAGTAAGTTTCTGAATGAAGAGGTGATGTTTTTCGTCATGTAAAATGCAAGGTTTTTCTTTGAGTGATTTCAACTGGATGTTCTCTTTGGCAAGTACAGTTTGGCACCCTGTCTTTAGCACATGCTTTGAAGTGGGCGTTATGCCTAGGTATGACTGGAGGGTTGGATTGTTAAGAAACTTGTAAAATTGCCCCTATGTATCTTCTAGAGTACAAAATTCAGAGATTCCAAGTGGAAAGGTGTTGTGTTCTTCTGGAGGCCACAGATTTCACTGTTCCCAATAAATCTGAAGAAATCCTTGTCCTTAACTGCTCTGTTAGGACATTTGGGAAGACAAGTTCTTTTTTTATTATATCCTCCCCTCACCTAAAGCTTTTGGTTTTGATATTTTAGAGTGGTGGAACATTGACAGCTAACATAAGTTGTAGAGAGGGGCATAGTAGACCAGCTAGAAGTACGGGACTCAAGCTCGGTTTCCACACAAAATAGCTCTAGGAGGAGTAGGTTGCCACAGTCTCATCTGGAGAAGATAGAGGCAGAAATGACAAGTAATGAAAACAGCCCGTGACAAAAAAAAGTCCCAGTTCTTTACCAACTAAAAGTCAAAGCAATTCTGTACACGTGGCTAAATCTCTTTCCTATTTCCTAGACTTACGGTTTCGTATTTGGCCAGACTGAAGAACCCAAAGTGTTTAAACACATTTCTTGGACATTATCTCCATGGGTCAGAGTCTGAGGCGTATTGGTTGGTATCAGATATGGAAGTAGCTTGTTTTGTTACTTGCACTTTTTTGTACTGTACCTTTTTTTCTGCACGATTTTTGTTTTCTTTGCTTATCAATGGTTCCCTTTACTAATACAAAATGAATTTAATTTATAAATAAAATAATATTTTCACAGTAAATAAATTTCAAGTGAATAATAATTATTCTGTCCTAAGTATCTTTAGAATTTTAATAGTACTTAGTACTTATCTAATGCTTTTCATTTCAAAGCATTTCATGCACACTAATCTCTACAGTCCTGCTGTGATGTTGGTAAGGAACCAAGTTTTCAGCTTCCAGATTGGAACCTTCAGTACAGGTCTGTTCAGTGCATGTCATGAGACACTAGCCCTCCTACTGAAATACTTAATCAGTTTGTGTTACCAGAAGACCTGGTTCTTTCTCATTTTTTAAAACCTTTTGGCTGCAAGAAAGAGACAGATTTTTCCTTGTTGCCTCTCCCCCTGGTTTGTTAGAACTGGTGTCAGCAGAGCAGCTCTATACCTGTATGACGGGTGATTTTGAGTTCTGTTGCTGGAGCTGAAAGGGTATTTCCCCCTCAACCCTTTAAGACCCAGCGTCCCCTGTGTACTTGCAGCATCTGTGGATGGTTAAAATCATATTTAGATTAAAGTGTAAGCCTGGGTCATCTTGAATGGTGATTGTGGGCAAGAAGGTTTCGCACGTGTTGTGTGATCCAGTTAATAGGGAGGCTTAGCTTCAGCAGCGAAAACCAGTGCTGGACTTTAGATTGTTCCGTGTTGAGAATTACAGAAGTAAAAATGAAGTGTCTCCTGTGCACTGGATGTGGACATGGCAGAGAGAAACATTGCTGCAAGTTCTCTTGAATCTGTTGGCTTTTCTTGACATCTACCTATTTGCATGAAGGAGTTGCTGCTGGCTTTGTAACAGATACTGAAACTTCTGAAATATTTTGGTACCTCTAACTTGGTAGACTGAGAAAAACTAAAATAGACTGCACTGAAATCAAGTTTTTGTTCTAGTTGTGAGCAATTCTCAGTTGTGTCCTGGCCACTTTTTTTGGCATAGAGTGACCAATATCCATGAATCCTTATTTTTATATTTTACTTAGAAATTCAGAACTTATTTCCCATGATTAATCATCATGGTGTTTTCATTAGGGGAGGTTTTTTTGGTTGTTTTTTTGTTGGCTTTTTTTACATCTTGATAACCTGACTGAGGAAACAGTACGTTATACCTAGACTTTGGAGGTCATGGGAAAGGAGCCAGACTTAGGAGGGATTTAGATTTAAATGCTGATTTAGAGTGGAAGTTCTTTGCAGCAAAGACTCTTATTCCATCTGCACAGTACAACGGGCCCCCACAGTCAGCTGTTCTTTGGCACGTCTCTGATAAATGATACTTTTTATCGTGGGTATTCTCATTCAGATACAAACAACATTATAGTTGTTTTGGGACACAGGTCTTTGTTTTGGTTCCTGTATGTCTTTTGTAAATCAAATTGTGCAGTCTTGACCGAAGCTGACATGCTTCCAACCTTATTGCTTTTAGGAGGGACAATATGTTTGGTTTTAATTTAGAGCTAAGAGTTGTGATGGCTAATAGGCAAACTGATGCTCAAGACATGGGACCTGGCACAGTTGCGAAACGGGTGATAAAGACTGCTTCAGCAACATCAGGGAGGTCTGTTTGTCTGTCTTCGATTCCTGACCAGATTAGTGAGGGCAAACTAGGTGATTGTAGGTGATTTGGAGTCTAAGGAGAAAATCTTATCCAAACTAGGCAACCTCTTGGACAACAATTTCTCATTCACTTGTAAGCCTAAGGAAAATAGCTTTATTTTAGTCTTCAGGCTTAAGAAAGGAAGGAACAAAGCTGTCTTTTGCAATCCTACCGTTTTTCTTTTGACATGTTTGTAAGGGTCATGACTTAAAATCTTTCTGTAACCCCTCAAATCTCATTTAAACTTGTATGGGATTTGTTCGGCCTGTGTTTGAAGATTTGTTGGTTGCTAAGCAGAAATGGTCACAACGTGATGTTTTGGCACTGCCTAATAAATATCAAATGTTGATGGAAATGTACGCGTTTGCTCAGGAGTCTGCATTTGGAGTCTCAGCCAGCTCTGCGTTTCTCATCAGATCGTGGTGCTCAGTGCTTCATCCACCTGCTTGCTCTCTCCCAGCGCGTTGTTTAACTTGCTGCATTAACACACAATAGTTCATTTGGCAAAAGTATTTGCTGAACTTTAACAAATGAGCTCACGATATCTCTCCTATAGAAGGTGCACGGTGGTGACAGCAGCAGATAGGTGTGGGTTTTGGCTAAGGCAGTGCAGGGAGGACAAGAGAGAAGAATGAAAACCTAAGGCCGGCTGGTACGGCTTCTCCTGATCAGATGAGTTGTGCCTACTGGTTTGTATGTAGCAATGACACATCAAACATCATGGCATCATGGTGTTTTGGGCAGCCTGGTCTAGTGTAGGGTGTCCCTGCCCTTGACAGGGAGGTTGGAACTAGATGATCCTTGTGGTCCCTTCCAACCCAAACCCTTCTATGATTCTGTGATCAGAAGGGTTTGCATGTGCCCTGTACTAAGCTGTGCATGATCACACTCACTTCCATGGCCATAGACGTGGCACCTGTGCAATGATTTTATTCAAAATCTTGAGTCCTGTATGTGACTGAGCTGGTGGCCATCGCTTCCTAAATTAATGTCTATCTACTTTTATAACTAGTGGCTGTAACACTGTTCTGTGTTGGTGAGATAGTTGCCTTTCTACACTGTGCAGGGACCTGCACTTTTTTTTAGCTACTGAAGCGATAGCTGACGGCTTCAGAGCGCCCGGTAATTCTGCAAGCGTATTTTCATCTTGAACTGCAGCCACATCTGGCAAGCGTGTTCCACTTCACATTGTGCAATGTCGCTGGTAAACAAGCCTTCTAAGTGGTATTGCTGCCACCTTACGTAATTACCAAAGTTGATTTTGGTGCCAGGCAGTACCATGACTAACTTTGTTTCAACAATAGCCCTTTGAGGGCACCTGAGAAATTATTCTGCAGTCACAGCAGCCAGATGGGCAGGCACAGTTGTACAGACAGAGTCTATTGGTGTTTGTGCTACAAATAACTGGTTATAAATAGCGTGCATGTGTGTAAATATTTCTTCCTAAGTATCCTTAATACATCATTTCTCTAAAAATCTAATTGGAATAGAAAACTTTTCCTGAGTAAATACAAAAGAATTAAGCCTGGCTTTGTAGGAAAGTTTTGTATCGTTCCTTCTGAACTTTAACTGTCCTCCTTTATTCACTCATTGATGACACAGATGCTTTCTGCATGGCATCATAGTTCATTGCTGTGAAAATGACTGAATCACACTGTAAACAGAGTTGAAGAAATATCACCAGTGTGGAGTGAGAAGCCGCAGAAGCTGTTGAACTTGTATTTTGAAGTGTGCATGTGTATTTTTTAGGCATGCAGTTCAGATGGTGGAGGTGGTGAGAAACTAAGTGTCTTGCAGTGAAAGAAGAAATAGTGGAATCATCTGGGCTTTTTGACTTCTATCCAAGCACAAGCCCTGAAGCGTTGTCTAGATATTCCAGTACTGAGCCAGCTGCCCCCAGATTGGCAAACTTGTTCTGCCAAAAAAATCATTAACCGCAGTTTTGCCACGATCAACAAAAATCTTCCTTATAGTGGAATGGTGGAGTATTTTAGTCGTGATCATGGGAGACACACACACACAAGTAGAGACTGCAAGTGTGATTGGCTGCATTTGAACTATGTGTGTTTGGATGTTTGGGGGCTTGTTTGTTTGTTTTTTTAAGGATGTTTCCAAATGAGATGTATCTAGTTTAATCCAGAGAAGCTAGAAAGATTGGCATTTAGTAGAAGAGCCTTCAAAATGCTGTGTTAGTATAGACAGGCGTTACTCAGGTTAGTAGTACTACTAACAGGATTTCAGGCAATCGTGGTTGCTTAGTATTTAACAGTCATATCCTAAGGCAGATCACTTGCCTCCCTGATTCCTGTCCATTTCTGTACTGTCTCTGTGACAGGTTGGAGAGCCTGCTAAAACACCAGTACAGCCAGTAATGTAAATATGACTTTGTGGTTTTGGATAAAGGTGAAGTCTTGGAGCCTCATTTGTATTCTACCCCACTCTAAATCAAATGTGATCCTACTGAACTGAGTCTGAATCTGGCTGCTGCATTACAACAAGTTATACCTGGACAAACAAACACTGCTAAACCTGGTCATCAACTACGAGTTGCAGCTCTCTTTTGGGTCTGTATCAGTCATGTTTTTGTAGTGGGGTAGCATCCCCATGGATGTTTCTTGGAAACAGACAACACCAGAACTTCATGTGGAAGCCAGATTATAGATTTGAGTTGTACTTGCTTGTAGGTAGTACAGTTATATGCAACTAAAAAATAGGACTGAGTTGTAGAGCATGTACAGAAATTCTCATCTCTCCTTAGACTAGAATATAAATAAGAGAACTTGAGCTGGTCACTGCAGGTTTATTGATGTTACTAGGTTAGATACTGAAAAAGTACAATGTATTTGAATCCCTGCTGGATGCTCTGGGAAAGCATATGGGTTTTGCCCCTAAATCTTGTCTGTTAAGAATGGCTTTTGTCCTTACAGAAATAGATTTGGAGGAGGAAGGCTTTGTGTTGTGTGTACATGCAGCAGTGAACACCACTGTCTACTATCTAAAGTCAGGGTTCTGCTATTCTTAACTCTTTTCAGGTTCAGGCAAGTAGCAATCCCTTTCTGAGCCTCAGTTACTGAGGGGGGACCTTACTTTGTTCACTCACTTCACAGAGCAGTGGCTGAACAGTTTTTCTTTGGGGTGGTTGTCTTGGCCTGGTCCAGCATGAGATGGATGGTGAGCCTAGATGATGTCTAGGAGTTTCCCCTGTTGATAGGGAGAAATCTCTGTGATGCAGTCAGGTATGGATTGGCCTGTGTGCTTTTGAAGCAAGTCTCGTAAAGATGGAGCTATTCCCCCCCCCTTTTTTTTTTTCTTCTCCAGGTGTTATATTTGTTTGTGCTGTTTTGTACAAATCTCTGATTTGTGTGCTGTCCTTGTGCAGCTGGGACTTAAACCTTTCAGAGAGCAGCATCCACAAATAAAGTTTCCATGGTTCTGATGCTAAATTAATGTTACCAGATCTTGTTTCAGTGTGTTCAGCAGCACAAGGCAGGAACAGAGTCTTAATGTTTTGTGATTCCTAGAAGCTGTGGGAAAGACTATGGTACAGCTCTTTTTTTCCATAGCTGTGTCCTGGTTTTGCTCTGAGCTGAGTGTAGGTAATTTCTTGGAAATCACAAACCATGTTTGAATTTTCTTAAGTGTCTGCTAGAGATCAGGACTTTGTATCTGTGAAGAGAGCTGAGGAACTGGCTACTGAGGCCAGCAGCACCGGCAGCATGGGAACCAGCAGTAGTGGGCAGTGAGGTGGAGTCAAAGGAACATGGCAGGAGGAGAGGAACCTTGAGCTGGCGGGTCTCGAATTGGGAAAGGGAGGGATGTTCAGGACTGGGGTGCTCACAGAAGAGGGAATGGAAGGGGGACGGCACTGGGTAAAGTGTCTGGGGGGTGTGATGGTGAGAGGTGCTGGGATGTACTGGGGTCCTGCAAGAGCCAGAATCTCTGAGCTTAAGGAGGATGAAGGCTCCAGGACAGGAAGGGTTACAGTTTACTTATGACATTCAAGTATCTGGACAATTTACTTAGTTTGAGGAACAGCCATATATGTTTAATCTTGTTCCTTCTGCCTCCATTCTCTCTTTCTGATCTCCAGATTACGGTACTACCACTCAGAAGTACAGTCACTCTTGTCCAGCAAAGGGCTGGATCCCTTTAAATACCAGTTCCCTTACTTGAACATTTTTTCTTCATGACATTTTTCTCTTGTTTTGATGAAGCAGAGTGTAGTTTGCTCACTTTATTAAAAATACATTTCTCTTCCATCCTTCATTTTGACACCTGCTTTGCTGCCTAAAAGGAAATAAAGTACTTGCTGGCAAGACTCCACCATTGAGTATCTGAGATGATACTTTCCTCCTCCTAATTACCTTTGAAATGTGTTTGAGCCTAACATTTTACTTTGAAAAAAATGCGTTGTACCACTTCCTTTCTTCCATTCTTCAGTGCCACCTAAAATAGTTTGCGCTTTTGGCATATTTAGCAATAACAATTGCTGCGTATTCCTGGGCAACAGAGAAGCAGCTTCTTACGCACTGAAAGAATAAGAGCAGAAAATTTAAAACATGGTTGACAAAAAGGTATTATGCAGGACAGCACAAAGGAGTCAGGGAGGCTGGCAGAAGGGGGAAAACAAGAGAACTAGCTTCTTGGAAAGAAATCAATTTAAATGGGAGCAGAATGTATTTATGTTTTCTGCCCTCTTTTTGCAAGTGTTGGGACGATTCATAGTCTTTTGTCCTAGAAATAAATGGGTTTGGGGTTTTTTTCCTATACAAATCCTGTATCTGCTAAATAACTAGCAGACCAGATGACATAATGCCGCAGAGGCTGATGCCTCCGACGTTCTCTCAGCCCCTTTCCCTAAATGTCCACTTACCCAAAAGCTGGATTATATAATGAATGACAGTCCTCCTGGCTAACCTTGTTTTCTTGTTCTCAGTACTCCTCCTTGTTTCAGAAACTTCCTCTGTTAGTTTCATTATGTTCTTGGAACTAGAATTAAGAGGGAGGAGCTGGCTGGCAAGGAAACCTATTCCTGCATTTCGCTCCTGGGCTTAGAAGTGTGGAGAGTCAGCAGTTCAAAAAAAAATATTGTTTGGAGGGTCATACTTTGGAAACTGGTGTGATGTTGTGAGTGAAAAATCAGTCACACAGAATTTGAAAATTCCAGTCTTCATCTGCTTGCAGGACAGATTAGCTAGTTTAAAACTACATTAGCCCCTCCACCTTGTCCAGGCCTTCACATATCAGAGCTTGCTCAAAGGATTTCAGGATTAAACAGTTTGCAATATAATTGTGAAGCCTTGAGAGTTTGTCCATTAAAGCTCAACTCCTGCAGTATGTGTGTTAATACCCTATTGTGTGTAAATGAGGACTAGCTGATTACTTAATGATGTTTGTATATTATCTGCTGTTACGCAGGTGTTAATCTTAGAAAATGTGTTAATAACTACTTGGTATTTACAAGTATCGGTTTATTAGTCCTGCTTTGAATATGTATTTGCATCTCCAACTCGCATTCAGGGCCGAGCTTTGGTAGCTGTCTTCAATGTTTACTTTCCGTGTGAAACTTAGATTAACAGGATCGCGTATTTTATTTTCCACAGGCTTCAAAGTTTGTGTCCCAATTCACAAAACCATTCCTGTTCAAGATTGTTCGGAACTGTGCACTCCAGGCACAGCCCTGTTACTGAACCAGGGCTTAGCTCTTGCAGTGCACATCCAGTTTGTTTTCATAAGCACATCTTCCTGGAGCTTTCCTTGTACACACCTTCAAAGAAGTTGGAGCTTTGTTCAGTAATACTACATATTTTTGCAGTTTTGCATCTGTAGATTTCAACATGGTTGATGAAAAGTAGGCAAATGTCACCATTGCCACTCTGCAAAATGAAGAAGCTGAAGAAGAAAGATGTAATTGACTGGAACAGAAATTACGCAGTGAGTCAGTGCTGGGAGCAGAGCAGAATCCAGGTCTGTTGGCTCCCACTGCTGCATCCCATCCACGGGATAGCAGTGTGGCTGTCCCAGAAGCTGTCCTGAGCTGCTCTCTGCACATCATGTTCTCATCTGCCAGCAGGCAGGAAACATAGAAATTTCATTTAAACAAAGAATTAACAATGGCAAAATGACGTGCTCATAGTCAGTGGTTCCTATTTTCTTCCCCTGCTGCTGACTTCTTGCCATTGTTCTCCCTCCCTGTAAAACAGGGTGATAGATTTCACCTACTTTGTTGAAAGAGAAGTTACTACTTTTTACCTGTGCTGGGCTGTGTAGGAGCGAAGTGTTCTTGCAGAGCTGTCAGAGCATGCACTTGCCTTTGGGTGGGAAGAAAAGCAACAGCATCTAAAGAAAGGATTTCAGAATGAAATCTTGAACTAATATTTCTCCATACAAATAGAAAACTCAGTGCTTCTTATACATGTATAGAGGAGGGTGTTAGAATAAGCACTTCTCATTCCTTTGGACTGTTATTGTGAACTTACTGGTGTGTAGAAATTATTCTTTCTTTGAGAGACCTGTGGAACAAAATTCTGGATTTTTGCCCAGAACAAGTACAGCAAGGACCGTCAGAAGTTGAAAATGCATAGAGAGTTGGAATTCGCTGCTTTTTTAGAGTAAAGTAAGAGAGGTTTTACTTAAAAAGACATGCTGTTCTTGATGTTTTCTCAGTTAAAACCAAAACAAAATAATCCAGGAGGCTTAATTCTGATAAAATTCTCCTCTGTGAATGTTTTCATTTGATTTTAATGCTCTTTCCAGTGTCCCTGAGAGAAAGAGACCTCTTGGATTGTGACGTTACTTCGGAGGGAACATGGCGGTTCAGGTAGCTTCCCTCTCTCTGCCATTCAGAGGTCTCCAGCCCTCTTATTTAGGGGCTGCATCTTCTCTCAAGACCATGCTTTCCTAGTTCAGGGACTTGCTCCAAACCTCTAGTCAGACTAGGTCTGACTTTTTTTTTTTTTTNTTTCAAGCACCTGGGGTACATAATTCAACCCACAAAATTGCTGAATACTCTCCTGTGTCCCCTGCCCAGCTGCCTGCCCATTCCTCTCCTCTCTCCCAGGGGTGTCTGATGATGTCCAAGCCCTCTCTGGGTCACTAGGCAGAGGGGAGCCTTGTCCCACTTGTTCCTTTATTATTGTTGTCCCAGATATTAGCGGTTTTCCAGGGCCATCTTCTTTACTGTTTTGATTATTTCAAATATTCTGTCGTTAGGCACGTGGAATGGGGTAACTGGTCTTTCAGGCCATTTTTGCATACCCTAGCAGTCAGCCTGCTGTTACACTGTTGAATAAAATCAATTTAACAAATAAAGAGATTAATCTTTTTCTCTCTGGTCCCAGTCACAGTAGATCTGGGTATGGTTTTAACTGAACAATAACAGTCACCCCAACAACTTCACACAGATGCCTTGGATTTTATTTTTATTTTTGAAGTAGAGGGTCCTTTGTTAATCAGAAGAGCACTATGTGTGCAAACTTGATTGAGCTGTGCTGTTTGTTCTACCTTTTTAATTTTTCCCTCAACTTGAACAGCCACACTGAAAACTAAATGAGTGGGTTTAGATTTATCCAGTAAACAAGTAGCAGCTTTAAGAATCTTACTGATGTGCTCCGCAGGAAGGAACAAAGACAGAAAGGTCGCTCTGTGTCAGAGGTACCCATCTGAGTTTCGTGGAGTAAGCGCGTATGTCTAAGCCTGCTTGGTTTCATTTAGAGTTAAATGGCCTCTGAAGAAATTAAAAGCTACTTACAGCTGAATCTTTGGTGGCTTGTGGTCTTCAGCTGATGTGGCTGACCTGCTCCTCCTGCCCAGTGTTCAAAGGCTGTTAAGGCAGCTTTGTTGACAAAGTGGGGATGAATTGTCCCAAAGTCATTATGTGAGTGCAGTGACCCAAGGAAACAGAGGAACAGTTACTGCCTGTTAAACAACCTTTTTTGTAAGCACTTAGCTAGGTGATTTGATTTTTTTGTGGTTTGGGTTTTTTTTTTGGTTTAAAATATTTTGTTCTTCTAGCACTGGAGTATTTTATGTGCCTTCCTAGTTTCTCTTAGTTTTCCTAGCACCTTGTAATTTTTATTTTTTTTTACATGCCTGTCTCAATTAAAGAAATTAGCAATTTCTTTCCTCCTTAGTGTAGTAGCTACAGCCTGAGTATCTGTTTTACTTCATATTTGTGTTGTGGAGTATGGGGAGTGCTAGTTACTGGACGTTTCAGTGGGTGCTCTCTGTAAGCTAGCTCTTTCGCTGAGTTGCTTCATGAAACCTCTAAAACATGTTGGTGAACGCAGACCTTGTGGTACCTTGAGGTGTTGGAGGTAGGTTTTTTCTTATGCACTTTGTACTTCTGATTCTGAAGTTTTGGTTAGGTGATGGACATCTTTTTGCCCAAGCAGTCAGCAGATCACAAAGATATAAATGCTTCTTGACACAAAACAGCATACCTTTGTTGGGAAGGTTTCTCTAGAAATACCACTGGGTATGAAAGGAAGGGTGTTTCCTTGTTGGCATTAGTCTCCAGCCTGAATGATTTTGCTCTTACAACAGTCTCTCCATAGCTTCCTTTCGATTCCATGAATTCACACAGGACATGTCCAATATGGCCTCCTTTTTTTTCTTTTTTCCCCCTTCTGCCTCCAGCCACACTGATTTTGGGGGGCAGAAGGAAGCTTCTGAGATAGATGTGGTAACTAAATGCTAATTTCCCCTTTGTAACACCAACCTCCGCTAAAGTTTTCCTGGAGAGAGAAGATGGAGTCTATTTGCGCACAGTTGTCTTTCAATGTCAGATGGACGTAATCCAACTTAAATTTATCATGACTGAGTTTCTTCTTGCTTGCCATGGCCTCCTTATAAATAATAAAGCTTTTTATGCAAAGTGAGTTGCTGGATTCTCAACTATAAGTGGTATCTCTGCTAAAGACCTTGATAGCAGCAGGTATTGAATGAATCATAGTCCATAAATTCTTCTGCTCTCCCTGGGGATGTTCTTTCCAGCGGCGTTAGCAGCAGTAATACGAGGAAAGAAAGTTGTGCGGTAGCCATACTGCAGACTGGTTGAAAATTCTTCAGAGCTCTTCCAGGTCACGTGCACTTAAACATATTTCCTGAAGTGGGCTTGAGGTTGCTCGTTCTTCACTCCCCACTTAACACCCATCTTGGTTTCCTGAACTACTAATACACCTCTTCTGTCGTGAAATGACAAAATTAAAAATAGATACAGCTATACAAATCTTGTGGGAAGAGCTGGTTTTCTGTCTCTGCATCATATCTATAGCTCCTGTGGGGAACCAAATAAAGGTGACTGAACCAACCATCTCTGATCTTTGAGTCATACGTCTGTAATACAGCAGTAAAATAGAAATGTTCGAGAAGGCAGATAGGAAACGGTAAGAAGAAGAGTAAAAGTATGTAGAGTGACAAATCCCAAGGTTATTCCTTGTCTCCAGGTAAAATTAGTCCTTTGCAAAGTTAAGGATGATTTGTCTCTTCAGTGGCAGCTGAATAGAAATAGTTGGCTGGATTCACTGGTGTCTACAGGCAGTAATTAAAGAGTTTGGTGTAATTCAGAAGGATGTGGCCTAAAAATGAATTTATTTAGAATGTCTAAATGGTAGATGCTGTCAAAGAAGAGAAGACACTAGGTGTTTTCTAACCTGTTATCAGACAGAGCTGCCTCAAGATGACTCTTAGCGAAGATGAAATGGATACCTGCATAGCCTTGACTGTCCAAGGTTGTGTTTGGCAACTGCCTTACTCTTTGTGTACGTTCCACAGTGTATGTAGTTTTCATCAAGAGCAGTCTGAAGTTGTTGTTTTGAATGAATATACATTCCTAGAAATGCACCATGGGGCAGAGATTTTTTAAAAAACCCCAATGATATAATTAACAAACGGAGTGCTTTATCTTTTTTGACAAAAAACACCTTGGTTGGGTTTTTGGGGGGGGGAAGAATGAGTGTCTTAAAAGTTAATGTGTCTGATCTGCATGGGATACCTCTGCATTTTGTTTCTTGAATGTGTCAAGTACAGTATGTAACGGTAGGAATTCTCTTTTCCACTTGTAACTCCATTTACTGGTGAGTACGGAATGAATGGACTTTGTGAGGAACAGGCAAGCTCTTTGTTACGTTAGTCAGGAATTGGCGTGTTTGTGGAGAAATACTGACATCAGGCCTTCTCGGATTTTTGATATTTGAGCCCTGCAGCCATACTCTGATTCACTTTTCTTTGGTTTGCAAGAAAGACTTGACAAATGGGAAAAAACAGCAGCAATATCGCACTTGAATGAGTCTCCAGTTTGCAGGAGCCGTGTTACTTGCTGTTAAACTGGGTAAGGAGATGGGCTGGGTAAGCACATGGGCTGAAGCAGAAGGGGAAACAAGTTTTGAAAACTCCTTTAACCATCTTGCACTCCCCTATGCAGTGACAAGGAAACATTTCTTGCATGAAATAGTTCTTAAAAGGCCAGCTTAATCTTGTTTCATTTTGTAGAGCAGAGAGCTTGGCCTGCAAATTCAGTGTTAGCTGGCATGCCGGGTTTCAGAGCTTGCTCTCTTGGTATATGAAAGAGTCATTGGTTTCAGTGTGACACAGTAGTTGTGTTTTTGAAAAGGTTCTGAAAGGAAAGACTTATTCCTGCTTTCTGATTTATGTATTATCTTGGGAGTGAATTAACTTGTACTGCAGATGTGGAAATACTGTGTGAGAAGAGGGGATCTCAACAGGTATCTGAGTGACGCAGCCCGTATCAATGCCCCACAGCCTCCCACTGAAGTGCCATCTGCCACTGAAGACAGGGTTTATAATTTCTTTGCTTCTTCGTGCTGTGGTTTAAACTTGAGCTCTTGACCAAGGGCTTTTGTTGATCCAGAAAACCATCTTAGCTTGGAAAGATGTATTATTCTTCATTTCTTCAGACAACCTACCTGTCCTTCTGTGCCACAGGTGCCTTGCCTTTCTTTTTCAATCTGCAGCCCCTCTGTTTCTCAGAGCAGTTGATTCTTACCAAGAAGGAAACAATCAGGAATGGATTTTTTTGCTGACCCTCAAAGCCCTTTGGGACAGTTCAGGCTGCAAGGCTTCACCAGTTGGCTTTTTCTTATCTGTGTTTTCCACTGTATCTTGGAAATCCTAGGGAGGTTTCCCCCACACTCTTTTTCTTCTCTTTGGGAGATATTATGGTATCTGATAGATTGTGATGGAGATGTCGCTCCCTGCTCATAATGAATGAGCACTTGTACAGCACTGGGTCTCCAACATGCAGCATTTTGGAATGCAAACACTGGCTCTGCAGTGCTTCAAATTTCTTACTGCATTAGCAACGTAATTTTTATAGTGTTTTCAAAGCTAACTTTTTGTACCTGTACTTGATAATCCCTGCCCTTTGTCTACTGTAGTCAAATCTGCTGTAAAGTTTTCAGTTAATTGGTTACCTTCATAATGAAGTTACATTTCTGCTGTTAAATATGTTGTTCTTCAGAGTCACTTCAAGTAGAGTTATTTGTTAATGAAGCAAATTGGTTCAGCAGCACCAGGCCGCCTCTTTTTATTTTTCAAACAGATGTCAAAGCTACTGATGTGTGATAAAATTAAGGTAGTTGTTCACTGTGCACTGGACTCGTTATTGAGAATGAGTAATGTCACCAGGAATTAGTGACCTCAACTTCAAATGTAGTATCTGCTGAAAAATAGATGCCACTTCTAAAAGCTGGTTAATATGGGAGGTGGAGAATCAAGCATTGTTTCAACACCCACATTCTTTCGTGTGAATCACAGCCATGGACCCTTGCTGCTAAGACAAGATGACATGGTTTATTTACGCCACCATTGACCTGCTAAAGGTGGAGTGTCAGCCATGATACTGATTTTTTTTATTTTTTTAATCATCTTTGACATCAGAAATGTAATTTGCTGTAATGAATGATTGTGTCCTCTAAACACCATCCACTTTCAGTACGTGCTGCGGAAGTACCTATGATAGAGCCAGTATGTTTCAAAAAGACAACTAAATATTCAGTTCTTCTCCGGGAAAAAACATCATCTGCCTGAAGAACAGAAACATTTTTTCCCTGTCTGCGAGCATTAAAGCTAAATTTCTGAATCATCTGAGGAGTGGAAAGGGATGAAAATTAATCTCTGTGCTGCCGACTTATGGTACCTCAATTCTGTTTTGTGACCAAGTGCCACATGTGACCATGTTGCACTTTTGCTTGGCTACTTGATTAAGTGGAATCCAAAATACAGTCCAAGAGCTGTGAAACAGCGTTTCTCTTGCCTCTGAGTTAAATCAGTAAAAACAGTAAAAACGTTGCAGAAGGGTGCATGAAAACATCCCAGTGCTGCTCACTCCAGAGTTGTGTTTTGGCGCGCCACAGACAGAGCGAAAGCACCTGCTGTCTCTTTGCAGCGACCCCACGCAGTGAGTCAGTACTACAGGGAGATTTATAAGCTGGGCTCTGAATGTCTGCCCTAGGTGACATGGCCAGGGCATTGCTCCTTTCTTTGTGCCAGGGAGGGTGGGCACGCTTGAGGGTTGCAACAGATACTGTAAACTGAAGGAGGAATTGGCATTCTTCCTTCTCTGATATGAACTCCTTTAGGTATCAGTTTCCCTTTGCTACAAGACATTCAAATTTAACCACCGACTAGTTAGTTAGACTTACAAGTATTTTTTTATGGCCTCAAGTTCTTTGCTTCTTGCTCATGACAGTTACCAGCATCTTACAGAGATGTTACTGCGGTATTTTATTGAAGCTCTTTTTAGACTCCAGAGATGTCAGAGAGGACTTTTTTATTTGGGGAGGTGGTAATCTTCAGTGAAATAATGTATTTATTAGCTCATTTCCTGAAATATTTCAGATCCAGACTTGAAACTGTTCAGGTGTGTATAAAGCGCGCCCTGGCAGGAAGCCCTGCCCGTAGCAGCTCCTGCTGAGGGAGTGAGCTCATCCATGTTCTCAGGGCAGGTATTTGAACTATCTTCTCTAGAAAAAAACCCACAGTGTTTGGGTAGACATCTTCTGCACTCCCTGTCACCCATCTCGCACTGTCAATCAGATAGATTTGAAAGGAAAGTCAGGAATCGCCTCAGGGCTGATGATGTCAGCTTGCTTCATTCTGTTGGGTTTGACCTACCCTTGCGTCTGTGTAGCCAGCCTTGGCCATGACTGGTCGTGCTGTCCCACTCAGATGAGCGCTGCTGTGTCCAGCTCTGGCTCCTTAAACACTGTGGTGCCCTCTGCGGCTCTAGGAGATCCTGAGAAGTGAACATGAAGGGCATGTACTTCTGTCTGGGGAAATATTTTTTTTTAATAGCAGCAGCCCATATTAGTGTAGATACAGCTTTTGAAGTCCATCTAATACTTACTGGCACTTGAAATCTGCCAAGCTTTTGTTCAGCTCCATTGGAGGTGTACCCATCTGCAATTTTACCTCGCTGTCCACTTGTGCAACTGCAATGAGATGAGACCAAACATGTGATTTCTGTCTTTGAGAGGACTGTTGCACACCTGTCCATCAGACAGCCGGAGTTCTGCCTCCAGACCTGGCTTAATCAAGCTAACGTTTGTGGATTCTGTGTTTGAACCTATTCGGGAATGAGCCTTGTGCTCCTCTTCTTTACAATGCTGTTTTACCAGGTTGTTGACGTTCCCGTCAGGGAGGTGAGAAAGTTTTGTTATGTCCTTTCAGCACTGGGTTGAGAAAAGAGTATTGTAGCATTCCCTCGTGTTAGTTATGAATGTTGGTTCCTGTGAAACTCTGACATTGCCCAACGGCTCTTTTTTATTTCTTTGTCTGCAGCCATGTTCTCCATTGAAAGAAAAGACAATAGCTACACTAGATGTGTCAGGAAATTCTTTTGTTATACTGATGACAGCCGAGTTCTATCTTTAGCCTTGTGTTCTGGTATTGCAAGGTCCAGCCTTCCCTTTATGAGGGTACGTATGGCCTGGAGGAAGAGCTTTCCTAGCAAAAAGTTTGTTGTTTCCACTCTACCCCCGTGTCAGTTGATTGACACAAAGATATTAACTTCACCTTACAAGTCTTGTCTTTCTGAGCGAAGGAACAAAGTTGCCAAAAGCTGTATATAAATAACATGCTATATATAAATATATAACAAGCTATATATAAATAACATGCTGGCTGTCCTGTGGAAACTGGACATGTGCATGCTTTGTAAGCCTAAAGTAATGCATGAAAGCCGGGTAAGCTGCTGCAGAGTACTGCCGGTTCGGAGAGTTCACTTTGCAGTTACTGTGAGGTGGTGAAAATGCTGTAAATCTACACCCTGGTTTCTCATGGTCATTTCGGTTATGACTACAAGACTATCGCAGTGGATGTTCACAGTGTAGTACAGTGTGTCTCGCTGTGTTATGAGCTGGCTGGTATAACATCCAGTCTGAACGTCCAGCCTTCCTGCAGTGTTAGTAATATCTTCCACTGCTTTGAACGTGCCAGTATCAGAAATCCGTAAGGCAGCTTTTGCAATCTATAAAGCACGAGGTTTGTCTCTGTTCCCAGGGTACAAATACTCTTCCAGGTGACCAATGCCTCAGGAACCTGGAGGCTTGTTGGAATTTTTACTGTAGGTGCTTGCAGGAATATCTGACCCGAGGGCAAGTAAAACCTGTTCCCCTTTACCACGCATACAACTCCACAGCCTCCTCCCTCATACATTACAAATCGTCTGTGGTGTCTAATCCTCATTCTTTTCTCTTCCCAGGACAGTGTAAGTGATCCCCTGAAATTGCTTGGAGCTCCATGACTAGGCAAGGGTGGCAAAAGGAGAGGAGTTTGTCTACTGGAGTCTAGAAGTTAATGGGATTTTTAACCCTTAGGTCTGATAGGAGCTGTGGCTTTGACAAAGCTCTGATTTCTTGGGGCTTAGGGTCTCCTGTTACAATAATTCTTGTCAACTTCACAGATTTGTTTGAGAAGTTTGCTTGATTTACTTATTTATTAGAAATGTATGTAATAAATGAGGCCTTCTTTGGGGTTCCATCCTCTACTTGTTGCTGGAATCTTATCTCTCTTGTGTCTCACAAACACACTTTTCAAGCTATCATTGAATCCTCTGCAATTTTTATCTTCTTGTAACTCAGAGTTTAAATCAGAACTGAGAAGATAGCTCTGTTCCCTGACCATACCGGCATCTCCATCGTTCTCTTCAGAGTTTGATGTCTTGCTATCCTTTTGGGCTTCCAGCTTGCCCTTCTCTGAATGCATAAACCCAGCTAATGTTTTCACCATTTTGGATCAGACTAAAATAAATTGTACTTTCTTAAGCCGTGACCAGCATCAAATGCTTTATGAGGAGATGACTGGTACCCTGATGAGTATTTTTTCCTTTACCAAATATAAACCCTCCTAATCCAGAGTATGTATTCTCCCTTCTGCTGCTTGAGTCAGGTTTGGATGTCATCCTCAGGCTTCTGCATTCATCTATAAGATCTCAGCTGAACTTTCCTTCTTCCTCCCTACCATCCGGTCTGCTCTCATTGCCTCTTGGTTCTGTGTTATTCCTTAGTGTCAGTCCTTATCTAAAAATGTGTTAATTCTACAAAGCAGAGCCGTTAAAGCTTTATGCAGTCCTCCAGGGCTGTTCTGTACTTTCCTTGCGTGTACCTCTGGACTGTAAGTTCAAGGCTGGGTTGCAGTTTGCCTGATGTTCTTTGCCTAGCAAGCTGTGTACGCTCACTGTCCTCATATATTAAGCGATACTTAAAAGTGCTTTAAGGGCCTCATGCGACAGCTCTTGCGGATGTGCTGTACTGTGCTTGCAGAGAAGCTTCAGCCTGGAAGTACAGACCCAAGAGTTCTCAGAACTCCAGGCAAATCAGATCCAGAGACTTGCTTAAAGTCCTTTTTAGATGTGTGTCATGGTAGTAGAAGAGGGAGGGAATGTAACGTTGTGGTAGAAGAGGTGGGAAGCAGAATAGCACAGAGAGGGTGCACTGCCTTTTAAAGCACTTAAAGCCAAGCGATAAATGTGTCTGGGAGCCATTGATTGCTTTCTGTAGTGTCTTTGCCTAATCCTAGCGTATTTATGCCATGTAAAACTTAATTTGTGGGGTTTGGGTGTGATTAAAATGGTAGTCTGAGAGGAGAGAACCCTGCCATGACATCAACTTTCCACTGAGTTATTTTAAAAGATAGATTTTTTAAATTTTTATTTTTAGTCCTGTGATGGGTCATCATTTTAAAACTAGTAAATATTTCTCACTGTAAGAAGAAACTTCCTTTTATAGTATCCACATGCTGCTGTTTTTACTGAATCCAGCATAGAACTATGTCCTATTTCTAATCATTCACTCACACTCGGCAGCTCTTGCGTGTTCATGTGCGCTCTCTCTTTTTCTTTCTCCCTCAGCTTTTTTAGCGTTGTTGATCTATTATTGTGACTTTGGCGAGACGACGCCAGCTTTCAGCGTTTAATGGGCTGTGAGCAGGAACGATCAACTACTTCCTCTGCCTGTGAGATCATGATGTCATCAGCTACTCTGGGTTGCTTTACCATCCGCTGCTGCTATTGCTTTGGTGGATGTGGAAAGAATGTAAACAGCACTTTCCAGATGTTCTCAGGGCAGCTGGAGAGCCATAAATGGACTGCTTGATGCAGAAATATTACTAAGCTATTCAGGAGATGGCAGCAAATAGAGTCAAAAACACGTAGCTCTGTGCATATCCTGCGCAGCATGCTCGTTGGAACGGTTAAATGATTACGTAGCTTGTTCAGGACTTGATCTGGGCAGGTGAACTATCTTTACACCTGCTCTCCTTCCCTCTCTTACTCTTCCTTCCTCCATCTTCAGCTCCTGAATGAAACACAGCAGCAATGTCCTGTTCATCTCATGCAAGGCCAATGCTTTTTTGTTCACCCGCAGTGCCTCCAAATTGTAAATGATCTCAACAGAGGAAGAGTGAAGAAAAGAAAGCTGATCTGATTTTTAAACTCTCAGTATAGTATTTGGTTTAGTAGGAACTACTGAATAAACATGGGGGTGTTTCATCTTTGTGCAGTATAGAATACGAATTTGGAAGCTGGTGTCTCTCATGCCTCTCCAGGGCTGGAAAAAGCATCAAATCTCACCCACTTGTGGTATATATAAAAAAAAAAAAAGTCTATTTTGGGGGAGAACCAGTCACTTCCTTCTTTAGGGTGTGTGTGTGTTTTTAATGCATTAATTAATTTTTATTGAGTGGTGGAAAAACTGATGTCAGAGCTGCATTGCGGCTGGACATGCAGGAACACAAGGTTGTAGGAAATAATACAGCTAGCATCATAAGGGCAGTGAAAGTTTAACCATGGAGAGTTTAAAATAGCAAAGCTGAGCCATATGGATATTAAAAGATATGACTGAATCAAAACAACGGTCTAATATTAAACTGGATTTTGCTGGGGGAGTAGCAATCTTCTTGGGTTAATTTCTCTTGTGTATCCAGTGTCCAAGGGTAGATTTCTTGTTTCAACACCTTGATTCTGACTTTGATATTCTCAATTTCTGGCTGCTGCAGGATACAAAAATACAAGGGATAATATAGGTTGTGTCTCACTGTTGTTTTACCAGGCCTCTTTATTCAGGAGTCTGTAGAGTATCCTTTTCCTTTTACGGTGGTACGTAAACTTGTCTAGCATGACTTCTTCTCTGGCACCTCTCACAGTTCAGATTGCACAGATCCATGACAGCAAGGCGGAGGGCGGTGGAGAGAAGTACTTTGGAAATTGGAGCCAAGAAGGAGCACAGTTACATAATTGTACAAAAGAAAAGGGATTTTTTTGTTTGGTGGTTGTTTTTTTTTTCCTTCTCATATCCTTTTGCGAACTGAAAAAATGTTGTTGGAAAGCTGGATGGAAAAAACTTCAGCATCATTCATCCCTGTGGGGACATGAAATGTACTGAAATGTTCCACCTGTTTTATGGCTGTTGCTTTTCCTCTTTCAGGTTTGACATCTACAGGAAGGTGCCAAAAGACCTTACACAGCCAACCTACACAGGGGCTATTAGTAAGTAACCCTTCTTTCTGATGTCCTTGCATACCCCTGGTCTAAAATTAAAGATTGTTTGGCTTCTCTGTCTCCAGGGAATGTTTTAAAGGGATATTAAACACAGGAAAAGGTATCCTTTCTTGCTGAGACAGCTCATCTTTCCCTATCTGTCAGGTCGTACTAAATGACAGAGTAGTTTGCATGGATTCAGAATCTCAAAAGTAGTGAAGATATATTGTTACAAAGCGCTGAAATACTGAAGTAGCTAGAGGGCTTTTTACTAGTGTCTTCCCATGAACAGAAGCTGGGGGGGGGGGGGTGTTGCAGATTTTTTTTACCTCTCTGATGGGCATCCCCTCAGTACACACATCCCCTCAGTGTGAAAACCAGCTGGTAACAGTTGCATTCACAGTTAGTGTACCCAGGCGTTTGCTTGCCGAAGGGTTTGGGGAACCAAGCTGCTGCAAACAGGGAATCCAGGTTCTGGATCAGCAAGGAGCAGTGGGGGTGGCAATATGCAGTGGCCAGCGGTGAAGATGATTGAGGAAACGAGTATTTCTCTCCCAGCATACTCAAGGGATTCATCTGATGTTGTAGGTGGGACTAATGAGCAGAGATCATATTTTGTTGTTATTTGTCATGCTTTTAAAGAAGAATTGCTTGGTCAGAAACCACTGATAACGATCCACTCTCACTCCCGTGTATCAATACATAGACTTCGGCTGATATAAATCTCTTGCCTTGGGCCCCTTTTCCTTCCTTCCTCCTCCTGAGGGAGACTGTAGGCTGAGTAATGCAATTTCACACAATTATAGGTGGTGAGCACACTGTGTGGACTGGTAAACATTGATCAGGTTGATCCTGCCAGGCCTGTAATTAGGTGCCTAATGCAGCTTTCCTGTTCCATTGAACAGTGACTTCCTTTGATCATGTAGCTGTGCTCCATTCATCCATTCTTGTAGATGGGTCAGTAGCCTTGTATGTCATTGCTGACGTGAGTGATGTCATATCCCTTGGTGACAGCAGGCATCAAATAGAACTGAGTCAGTAGCAGTGAATCAATGGACACAAAGGAAAACCCTGTGTGAGCTAAAGAGTGGAGCAGGTTGCCCAGGGTGGTGTGGAGTCTCCGTCCTTGGAGGTACTCAAAACAGCTAGGCCTGGCTCTGAGCAGCCTGCTTTAGCTGACCCTGCTTTGAGCAGAGGAGTTGGATGGGATGATCTCCAGAGGTCCCTGCCAGCCTCAACTATTCTGTGCTTCTGTAAAGATAGCACATTACTCTAAATATTTACTTTCAGAGAGTCCTTGTCCTCCGTGTTCTCCTGACCGCTGAATTACTTGTATGTTGACTCCCTTTTAGGTTTGCTGAAACTGTGAACAAAGGGCTTGAATAAAACTGTTTGCTAATTTAGAAGCGTATGAGATTTAGTGTTTTGAAAGAACACTTTGAACTTGTTAGTGATCCTGCCTTCTCTTCTGTTTTGGAAACTAAGTGTTCCCACACTGTAACTGGGCTCCCTTTGAGAATTTGTCTTGTTATGAATCACCTGCAAAAGAGTATGTTTTAGAAACAAAAAAAAACATCAAAGGCCATCCAGTGTTAGGCTTTCTGATCTGCAGTAAACAGCTCAAGTGATAAGTCTGTTGTGGGAAGGCTCGAAGGCTGTGACTCTTACTTAAAATTATTAGCTGACTTCTTTCTCTCTATTGTTATTTGCAGCTTCTCAGGCTTTGATTTTCTCCTCTAACTGGTTCTCCTTCTTTTTGTCAGAGTGGTTTTAGACAGGCTGATAGAAGCTTTTGAACCACACAGGCAGCCAACAGGCTGTGGTGGCTTTGGATGTGAAGATTTTTGTGTGCAGCTTTCCTAATGGGCTTTCTGTCTGACCAAGCCTGTGACTTGTAATTTGAAAGCCAGTAATCTTGCGTGTTGTAGGAGGCCATGAATGAGACCAGCTCATTGCCATGCCAGTTTGAAGCCTGGGAAGGTTGCATGATTTCGTGATAAATGCTTTAGGGAAGTCAGCTTGTAATAACACTAAGGGGCTTGAGGGTAGGGGAAGGTTCTGCCTCTCAAAAAATCTTTTAGGGTCTAGTAAATATGTGAAAACAACTATGGCTGCAACTGTATTTTGGCTTTAAGTCCTCCAGGTTTTACAGAGCAGATATTAAATAGCCTGCAGTAGCTGATTATTAATTTAGGCCCTTCCCATATGATTTCTGCTGAAACTTTAGTTCAGTATCATTCTGGTGCTGAAGGCTTTCTGGAATAGGAATTGATTTACTGCAGGATTCCTCAGTTGCTTTTGGATTGTTAAAAGGCCTGTATTTGAAAAGTTTGAGGTTTATTAGGGAAGAAGGCATAGATCAGATTACAGAAAAAAAGAGATGGAAAGTACCAGTTCTGCTTCTGACCCCCACGACTAAAGCGGTCAACTTCTCCAGGAAAGCAGCAGCTCAGGGAGAATGGGCATTAGGGCATTTTGGTGGAGAAGAGCAGGCGATCTTGGACACAAGCAAGTTCAGAAGCCAACTGAAGGATTATCGAGGCTTTCTGTTATGTATGGTTTTGTAATTTCAAAAGTTGCAGTGAACGCGGCATACAAGATATTTCAGATGCATGTAGCAACCCCTCCAGCCACTAAAAATTAGTAGGAATGAAGGAACCAAGAACAGTCCACTGCTGTTTACTGGAGTGAGGTTTATGTAGAACAACATAGCCACTGCTGTGGACTTCTCTGAAAAGTGTGCAGAAGTTACTCATTCAGTTTTCTCAGTAACAATCTCTTCTTTCAGGCAGCGTTGCGGTCCCTGTGCCACTCAGCCAGTCATGCCATTGCTGTCCCTTTTCCACCAGATGCTTGTGCCAGTCTTTGCAGGCCTTCCCACCCCTGTGTAGGGTGTCCGTGATGCCAGTACACGGCCGCTCTAACAGACCTGACTAATGTGGTGACCACTTGGCCATGTTTGGGTATGTAGGCAGCAGCAGCACATGCCCTGGCTGGCTGACAGTTGGCATCTGGCGGGACAGGAGCAGTCTGACTTCTTGAGAGAGGGGCCTGCAACTCAGACAGCTGCTGTAGCAATCCTGCTATTTAACAGTCAGTGTGGATGCATAGTTTGAATGCACATGTTGTATGCACACATGGTAATGTTATCCAGAAATACTTCGTGCTGTTTGGAGGCTGGAGTTTTAAATACACATCAGGAAATATCAAAGTTATGATTCACATGGCATCTGTAACAAGACCCGTTCCTTGTACTTCATAGCAGTTTGCTCCATTGAACAATAAATACTGTTAAGTTTATGCCTTAATATAGACATGGGTCCACGTTCTCAGTCTGTATGATGTCTTAAACACTTTGCGTTTTTTTCGTTTCTTGTGGGGTGGGGAGGAAGAGCCAGGAATGTACATAGATGGGATATGTATCAGAAGGGATATGTACAAAAAGGTTAGGTTATCAAAACTAGTGTAGGAAAACAAACCTTGGGAGAGTTTCCCATCCTTTTGGGATTATTGGTTAGCCAACAGCAGTGTGTTCCAGTGTGTCTAACACCGGCAACCTTTGATATATTGATCGTGTCATCATATTAGTGTGTTAAGAAATCTGTCTTAGATGGTCCTTCAGGCTCTGTGGGAACATCACGGTGCTCTTGCAGTTAAGCTAAGCTTTATGCATGAATTGTTTTATTCGGTCTGATCCTAGCCTTTACTCTGCTTTCCCAAATAGGATACGTTGTCAAATGTGGATGGCAGGAATGGCACATTTGCATGGAAGCAAGTAAAGGCCTTCACTATGAAATAAGCTGCTGAAGCACTGCGTGCGTAAATTCGTACGCTGGGAACATTGTATATGCCTGCAGCTCCACGCTAAGGAGAGGAGCTCACGTTCTGTGTCTGAAAAAACGTGGGCGCAGGAGACAGTTGAACATATAAGACTTTCACATAAGTCTTGTGCCAAAGACACGCCCCGCCCTGAAAATGTGCATGTACAAGAAGAGTTCAACGGAAGAGCGGCCATGCTGGCTAGGGCAGTGCAAATGTCCGTGTAGCCTAGTATCCTCTTGCCAGCAGTGGTCATCAGCAGGTGCCTGAGAAAGAGTGTGAGGTCAGGTTAAACAGGTCTCCAGGCTTTGGTCAGTTGGCTGTTCTGAACTTTATGAGCTAGAAATACTTCCTTTGTGTTTAATAGCCCTCAATGGATTTCTTCTTCAGGGCATGTCTGATTCCTTTTTGAAGTCTTACAGATTTTTCTTTTTTAAAGCATCCCCAACATCCATAGTCAAGAATTTTCAGAATTTAGTTACATGTTGTGTAAAGGAAAACCTTATCTTGTGTTTAACCTCCCTCTTCCCTGCATTCCCATACTGGAAGAGAGAGTGAGTGGTTGTTCCCTATTCATCTCCTTCAGGCTGCTCATGATTTTATATACTCCTCTCATGTCCACCCTCAGTAATCTCTTTTACAGGTTAAAAACTGACTGTGCAGTTTGAAGACTGGCAAAAGCATTGAGGAGCTTTGAAAGTCAGTCCCTGCCAGGTGTTTCAGACCATTCTTACAGGATTTTTTAGATATAGGTTAGTGGAATTTTACTGTGCTGTGTTTGGTAAGTATTGTCACAAGCCTTCACTGCAGGAGCAAAGACTTTGTATACTAGAAAAGGAGAAGGTAATTTGATGATGGAAATGGCAAAGAAGGAATTTTAAAAATTGGAAGAGAGAGAGAAAACTCCAGGAGAGAATTTACAGTTAGTAGTACCAGACTTGCATAGAAGTGCTGAAGAGCAGAGACGTCTAGCTGATGCTGTGGAAAGCCTTTACAGGGCGATAACAAGCAGAATATAGGAAGCATTTAAAAAAGGAAGGGTAGTCTCTTTGTCAAACTCCCCTGCATACTGCCAAAGATCAGAGATCTTGTGTCTGTGCTGTTTGGTGATTAACAGTAAGAAGCACTGGATCAACTAGTCTTGTGCCTAGGTTGCTTTTTGTGCTCTCGCATAGGTGTGTAAGTTCTCATAAGAATTTGCTGCTGTGCTTTAAGTAGACCTTTCTCCGCTCCCACGCCGCGTGGTGCGCTGTGCCAGTGGCTTAGCTGGGTTACAGCAGTGGTGGTGTTCTGTGTCTTGCCAGCCAAGACTTGGAAGCAACTGTGTGACCATCTGAGGTTTCTCATTAGAAATTAATATCTCCTCTTGCTTTCCATTTTCCTACTGGTCTTTGACTTTGTTTTTCCCTTTAGTCTCCTTCTTCATCCTAACTAATGGATTTTTTGGCATCTCTTATAATCCCTTGCACTTTTCAGAGGGTCAGTAAATTAATCCACCCTTTAAATGACTCTGATGAGGAAGGGGAAGCAACGCATTTCTCTTTCCTCAGAACTATAAACTGACTAATCTGAAGAATGAGACACAAGGCTTTAGGTCACTCAAGGGTCTGTCTCGGTATTTGCCTAAGCACCTCCTCCTTCCTTCCCTTGTCTCTCACATTGTCTACCAAGGGAGTTTGGGCAGGCTCAGTTGTACAATAAAATTGCTCTCCAGCCAGTTGTTGCATGAGCTTCCCAAAGGAACAGATACTCAGGCTGTGTAGGCCATGTGGAATAAAGTTGAAGAACAGGGTTTTTCATGTGTATTTCTCAATCCTAATTAGTGGCTATGGTAAAGTGGTCATTTCCAAAGAGTGCTTGGTCGTTGTAACTCTGCTGGGATGGAGGGGTGAGCCAGATTGTACTCCTGTTATCACAGCCCTGGAATACATGCCATTTCCTGGTTTACTCTTTCGTATAGTGATTCATGGTGAACTTGGGTATTTTATTTAATACAAATACACATTGCAGCCCTCTCTTCTTGAGTTGGCACATCCTTGTCTGCTCCAGTCATCCCAGATCAATAGGATTTACAGCTGTCCTTCCTTCCAGTCCCTCCTGAGTGGGTCAATGACTCTGTCACTCCTTCGTGAACATCATTGTACAATGTTTTGAATAGTTTCCTGATGAAGAGTAACCATCAATATGTCAGTTACTTTTGGTTCCCTCCTTTTGACTCTAGGTTGGCATTCTTGGAAAAGACATGGGACTTGTTGTCCAGGTACTTCACAATTCCTTCACTGGGAAATTTCCCTCTCTGAAGAGTCAATATATGAGTAAATGGAGAAATTAGAGAAGTATCAGGCATTGGCTAGACTAGTCCATTATTGCCATGTCTCTGCTGTACCAGCTGGGTAGTGCAGGCTGTGAGATGACTTGCACATAACCTTAGAACTTGACAAAGAACCAAAATGTCTCCTAATCCACAAAACACTGTGTAGCTGACTGTATGCTTTTGAAGCAATGAGATGCTGATCCTTTTTCCTTTCTTGAGGTTTTAGTGCTAATAAAATTATATTTGGAGCAAGGGCTCCAAAGAAGTCATATTGTCAAGCAGCTTTGTCCAGAAGGAGGGAGAGCTGGCAGATCAACATTGTGTGCTGGAGATGGAGAGTGCAGGAGCCATGGGGAAATGGCCGTCATGATGGAAGGGGTGACCCAAGCATTAGTATACCCAGCAGGACGTTGGGTACTGGCATGCCATTGAGGTCACTGCTCTGATGGCCCCATCTGGGTCATTGTCTCTGAAGAGTGTTAGTTCTCAAGTGTGTCTGGGTGTCATATCCATGGGGAGAATAATATGCCTGTGTGAAAACAGTTTGTCTTTGTTAGAGATATGAAACTAACCTTTTCCTCTCTTTGCCTCTTTTCCAGTCTCTGTCTGCTGCTGTCTCTTCATACTGTTTCTCTTCCTGTCTGAGCTCACCGGATTCATAGCCACTGAAATGTAAGTAAAAATCATGTTTTCCTTTGTTTGAATGTATGTGCATATATGATTCTTTACAGCTTTACTCTGTTATCTTGGAGGAACGTGCCTGTAATTTCACTTGGTCAGTTAGTTGTCTAATGGTTTTTGGATTCCTTTTGATTGAGTCCAAATTCTCAGTCATTCATTCAGCTTTTTAATTTACTAAAGTGCTAGGCAAACTTAGTTTTAAAATACTTCTACTAGAGACAACAGTCCCAGCCCTGCTTGATCCTTTATTAGCTGCCTACTGATTTCTCTGCTGACCACAGATCACATCAAAAGCTTCTGACCCTGCTTAGTTCTCTGGTGATCAGGTGTAACATAGCTAAAGTGAGTGCTAAAAAGACCAATGTCAGTCAGTTGTGGTTTCCCTCTTCCTCCTTAGACTATTGATTTATTGTCCTCGTTTGAGATTTGTTTCCTGTCTCTTCCTGAGTAGGCACTTTGTGCTTGTTTGATTCAAAGTAATTCTCAAAAACTAATATATTTTTCATCAGTGATACTGTGTGTGTAAGTGTGTGGTGCCTACTAGTTGAATCCCTGTGGTCTGTGCTCTGAGGCTGTGGGGTCCCATTGCAGTTAGGGTGGGATCTCTGACAAGGCATTTTCTTTTTTCCTCACTCCCCGTGTATAAAATGGGTGTCACATTCTGGTTTTGGAGATGCTTTTTAGGAAAATGAATTGCATAAAATACGAATTATTATTAGGTTAATGTTAGTAATACCTTTAATGTCAGAACTGAATCTCTGATACAAGCAGATAGCTTTGCTCACGCGTGAGTTTCATCTTCTTTCTCTTAACCTGTTGAGCCTCACTTGGGAACTTAGTTGACAGGTTTTGTGCCTGAAGACAGGTTGTCCCAGGTAACCTCTTTGGGGCTTTGCTTTGAGCAAAATGGAAATAATTTCCACTTTGAAAAATTGCTTATAGAACAAGTATTTCAGTTAATCAGATTTTTTTTTCCCACCGTTCTCATGCTCCTCCTGCCTTGAAGTAAACTTTTTTTAGTAACTTCTTAACACGGGGACCTTCGTTTTGGGTTCGAGGAAACGTTCTCCATCATCCCGCTGATGTGGCAGTGAGCTCACTAGACTGTGATGCACAGTTCCTGGATAGTTAGGAAGGGTGGAACTTCTGTCAGGCTTACGTGATGGTACAGATAGCAACACATGTCACTGCTGAGCAAAAAAGCTCTGAAACACATTGGGTTCATGTGCCGTATTTAGATTGACAGTGGTTTACGTGGCTTCTGTGGCTTTTTAATTGTTTTTGTGCAGTCTGACTTGGGTCAAGAATATAATTTCAAGATAATTTTAACTTGAGTAATATTTAACCTTCAGACAGTAGCGTAATCTAGCTGTAGCTGATTTTTATGCCCATTGCGCATTTACAATGATACAGAGATAGTATCTTAGGTTTGTTATTTACCCACTGTTTCTTTGAATTCAGTTTCTTGCGTTTGTTTCTAGAATACTAGGGTCACCTTATCAACCCACTTCTCTCAGGTGTTTTCTTGGTTTAAAAAAATGTTTTAAAAATAGAGAAAAGCTAGACAAATTGCTTCAAGTAACGTAGTACATTTTCTCTCTCTCCTCTTAGATCTCATTCTCTCATATGTGTTTTTTTTGTTTTAGTTATGCTTTATCAAAGGAATTGGTAATACTTACCTAATTTTGATCCAATTATTTGAGTGCACATGCCTTTATGTAGTGGTAGTTTCCCAACTAGAGATTTCTTTCTGAACAGCAAAATTGTATGATTCTTTGAGGCCTCTTCATGCTTTTTTCTTAACAAGATGATGCATTTTCTGCAAAGATATTGGAGGTGCTACAAGTTCCCGCAGTCTGCTGACATGTTTCTCATTAAAACCTCAGAGAGATGGTAAACCACCTTTCCCAGCAGGAACTGTGTGGGGAGGAGGTGTTTGTAAGCAATAAAGCAGCAAAATTTTAGAAAGCATGTCATGTAAGAGCCTGGGACAAATGAATGCAGGAAACTGATCTGTCATGGACAGTGCAGCACAATAGCTCACAGAATATGAAAACCTTCTGATGAGTTATAGGTCATCAAAATCTCTCTTGCTGGGAACAGATCACCCATAACATTTGTGATCAGGCTCCCCTTGTAACAGCGGAAATACTGCAGCAAGTCGCATAACTAAGTGCTTCCCAGTTCAGCAACTTTCTAAGTAGAAGTAAACTTTTCTTTTTCCATTTCTTACTCATTGCTTTCTCTTCTGGGAAACCCAGTACCTTAAAGGTGTTCAAAGACATTGCTAACCTCTTGTGCTCCCTTTCAAGCGTGTATTACTGGCAGTGCGTTGCGAGGCAGTATAACCTCATCATTCAGAATAAGGGTGCAAAAGTGTGAAGCTCTACATAGTCTGGAACAGCGTGAGAACTCTTCGCCAGCATTTAAACTGTGTGGTGGCAAATAACGTGAGATAATATCTCACAAAGATATTTTGAGCCTTGTTGACCATGAATTAAACACTTTTGAAGATATGGAAGATTCCTTATGTGTAAACTGTTCGATTCCCATCAGCTTTTATCACAAGCTTTGGGTTTCTTTTGTGTTAAGAGTCTCCTACAACAGGTATCTCTCCCAGCTTGAGGTTTCTTGGATCTGAATGGTAGAGTGTGCACTTACATGGGGTGAGCTTTCCTGCTTTGCTAGTGCCAGCTGTGCTATGAAACTGCATCCGTCTTTCTCCTCTTGTGTAATATTTCCCTTAAAGCAGTCATGCGCTTGACAAAAGCTGGATTGCATGGGGATAGCTGCACATTTTTGATGGCAAGGTGAAATTGAGAGCGCTTGGCCTGGTGCCTTACATCAGAGACGTACCAGGTTCACTGATGTGGACTCATGCTTACCTCATAGTCCCATTATGTCGAGTAATTGTGCGTGGTGTGTGTACACTGACAGCCTGCTTCAGGGCAAGTCAGCAGCAACCTCAGCAGCAGTGGTACCCACAGGATTAACTGTCTAACTCTCACCAACGGGAGGTTTCTTTGGTATCTGCATCTAAAGTGAGAGGTTGGTGTGGTTTGTTGAACTCATGCTGTAACGTGAGAAAATAAGGTCTGCTCCACACCACGCTAACCCTTAATACTTACTGGCTTCTGCCCACTGTTGGACTTTGTTCTACATTCATATGACTGTAGCAGCTTAAATTCCTGGTATTACTAGAAATCTCGGTTTGGTCACTCTTGCCCAACTTCAAAGCTGTTTTCCCTTGACCAGCCCATTGTTTTAGCGTTTATAGTCTCAACTGCTAAAGACTTGTCTGGGTGGCAGAAGGCCAAGAAATTACACCCTCATCTTGAGGATAACAGTCATAACACTATAACCAAACAGATTACCTATGTAGGGAAGACAGCGTGCATCACAGTAGCTATGTCATAACTCGTGTGAACTCTTCTAATGAGCAGTAAGATTGCGTCTGTGCGCAGGAGCTTACTTCAGTTAGGAAGTCGAACTAAAACAGTGTGCGCGTTACAGCAGACATGCAGGAAGTTCATGTGGCATCGGTAACACACTATAAATGCACATCGTACTGTGTTGCTGACTAGCTTCCTGTGCAGATGAGCCCTGAGTAGGGTAGAAAACCCCTAGCTTCTCATTTTCTAGATTTATTGCGTGACCCGAACAGGCAGTCCTCTAAGCAGCCACGAAGGGAATCAAAGCTTGGTTCTTAGGTGGGACTACATCCTCTTCGGGAAAAGCACAGGGAAGGGCTGGTGAGCAATGAGGTCTGTCTTTCTTTGCTCAGCTACAACCCGTCATTGCAGTTAAGGGGAGGTTGAGTTTAACTCTGAAAATCAAGAATCTTCTTTTTTTTTTTCTTCTTTTTTTTTTTGTCCAGACTGAAAGTGACTGAAGACTTAGTCCAAAACAAGAACCTAGATCAGCCTTCCCAATTCTGTAAAAGACAGATAAAGAAAAGGAGGTCCATGCTCCACATTTGAACCTCTGCAGTACTGTCAGTATTGAACACAGCTGTCCCACGGAGCAAATGACTTAAATGGCTGAAGAAATGAAGCTGAAGTGTTAAATGTGTCTGGTATTTCCTGGGCAGGATCAGCAGTAGGTTGAGAGTTGAGAGTAGATTGAGGGCTAGAAATTGCTTGGCATACCTTTAGTGGCCTTCCTCATTCATCTTGCTGTTATGTTGCAAATCAAGAATGTAGAAATCACCTATCTCTTTTCTAATTAACTCAGATCAGTGCTAGAAGTTAATAGCTGGCAAGATGATAATCCTTCAGTTTTATCACTGTAATTAGGTCATGAATTATGTTCTGTAGGATCAATAGGAGTTTTCCAAGTATTCTATCATTAAGGAGGAAAGATGTAATTAACTAATCTAGTCTGCCTTGCATTGGCAGCCAGGGGAAGGGGTAGGAGGGTATGAATGTGATACTTGTAGTATGAATGTAAGCTGCTCAAAAATAATTCATCTGCCACGGCACACTGTAGAAAGCAACAGACCATTCCTGGCAGTGTTTTCTTTTTCTTTCTTTTTTTTTTTATTAATGAAGTAACTGGCACTGAACAGGCTGAAGTGACAAGTTTGCCACTTGAAAGGCTGTGCCCCCTGCAAGACAATGGATTACTTAAGCAGGTTATCTGCAATAAAAATACTGCCTTCGCACAAAAGCATAAATCATCAGCAATGTCTAAATCATTTGTTCACTTAAGGTGACCAGATCATTTACTGGGGACACCTGCTTGCTTTAATCTTTATAAAATTACCTTGGCCAGTCTATGAATATCACACAGCCCAGCTGCAATGCCGGAGTCACATCACGTGCAGCACAACTTGACCGTTCATGCAGGCTGTCAGGTACCTTGGATGTCAGAGGATGCAAAATGCCAGGAGCTTTTGAGACTGACATTGTTTGTCTATACTGGATTCATTTGCATGCCCAAGACCAAGCGTGCAGTGAAGCAGAATTGTTATCATACCTGCCTTCAGAACTTTTTTGTCCCTTAGCTCTCCAAGGTATGTGGAATGTGTCTTGTAGCTCTTGGCCTGTGAACGTTTCTCATAACAACCTTCAGGATCAAGCTGTACCTGCTGTAAGCATCAGAGTGCGATCCTGGTGCAACAAGACTTCCTTCTGCTGGAAACTAACCTTGGAGCATAAGCCATCTGCACCAGGAGCACAATGCTACAGCTCATATGTTCTGATCCAGGTCCCAGACACAAAGTTGGAGATGGTACTCCAACTCCTCCAGCTCATCCAGTTGAGGCAGATGAAATGCTGGAGCAAGCCAGACCAACACAGGGAATACAGCATAGTGGTCAGAGGGGAACGGAGTTGTAATCCTGCTCTCACCACAGGCTGACCTTGAGACAGACAGTTTTCTGTAGAAGGATGTAATACTTAGCTGCCTACCTCTCAGGGGTGCTAAGAAGCTTAATTAATGTTTGCGCAGTAACTTGGAGATTACCTAATAAAAGGTGTTATATATTCGTGGAGTGTTGTTATGCCGTTTGTCCTAATGTACATGTGTGGGCTAGCAGGAAGCGGAAAGTCGTCTCATGATGTCATTTGCAATTTCTGACTCAAATCTACATTGACGTCTTTCGAACCCTTCTCCTTCTTCCTGCCTCCTGGAGAACTATGATTCCTTCCTTTGTAGGACAGTGTGTTTTGTTGTGCTTCACAGCTGAGCCAAGACCTAATCTGGCACAAAGACCTTCTCAATGAAGAACTGATTGAGATTCAGGGCATAGAAGGAAGATTAGAAATGGCAGAGCAATGGACATATGCGCAATTTATTACGCAGTAGAGAATTTGCTGACCTGCTTGTTGTTTCTTTGCACAAACTGAGAAGAAGATAGGTTGGTTGTCCTATCTTGAGTCTTCTCTGGGTTGGCACAACTGAGAAGGTAGTGCAGGAATCTCAGCTTCAGATGGTTGTGTTTCTGAAGGTGGTTGATTAGAGATGAAATGACAAGTGGAGCCAAGAGAGCTCACCTGAGAAAGTCTTTTGAGAAGCTTTGGGCTTCCTCAAGAAAGAAAAATTATTTTCCCTCTTAGGCTGAGGGTCCTAGAGACCAGACAGTGGCTCCTGAGAGTTGGAGGACAAGGTAAAATGCAGCTTGCTGGAGTAAGTGGTTTTATTTTCTGTATGGCTGATGACTGGGGAGGAGGGTGCCTGGTTGTTTTCTGTGAAGGAGGAAGAAAAAGGGCTAAGACTTGAAGCAGACTAGGATAAGAAGGACAGCGGACAACGAAGATGTGTTTAGAGAGCACCCAGGCAGCGTGTGAAGCTCTGAAAGATTGATGCAGTTCGTCTCCTCTTGTATTCAAGGGGCCACAGGCTCTTCAGCTATTGAGGTGCTGAAGTGTCTAACCTTAGTGGCCAGGGCTGCTGGGTGGAAATAAGTTACTGGGGAAGTTTTGTTTCTGGGGAAACAAAGCTGTTGTGTCATAAATCGAAGTCCTAAAGCACGGGGAACAGGCCTGGCTTTCTTTGGTTAAAATCTTAAAGAAATGCTGAGCTCTCTTGCTGCTGTTCCCCCTTTCGTTCTCTTACGTGCCATTTGTATGAGCTGCAATCTTAGAGTCCCTCCAACTTTTTCTGTGTAATGCTGCAAGTTTGTAAGCAAATGGGATAAGTGACTGAGAAGCCCAACAGCACTGCTCAGGAATGTGAAGTATTTCGAAGTGGCTCTTTCTAGAAGTGAAGCAGATTCTTGCTGCGTGGATCACAGCTCCTGCTGCGTGGAGAAACTTTCCTCCCTTTCCTTGAATCAGTGGTGGGACGCCCCCTGGGGAAGAGGTCCACCTCTCACCTGTCCTATTGCCCTGATGGTACTTTAATAGCTTTGCACCTCAGCCCTGCCCTATTGTGCCACTTCTTTTTTCAAACAGTCCTTAACAGCAACCAGTAAAATAGCAACTTCTATGTGCTTAGGGCCTTTTGAGGAGGTACGTGCCATCTTTGGAGTCAGAATGTGACCCTACACGCTGCCTCTCTATACAGCCATAGGAACAGCTGCCTTTACAGTGTCTTTCTGCCTGACCTCAGGTTTTATTTCCCTTGGGACCATGCCAAATTCACTCCTGGGACACAGGAAAGACAGCTATAAATTAGAGCCAACTTCATTTTTTCCACTGGAGATGTTATCCCTTCAGGGAGAGTTGCTAGAGATGGTAACTAGTGCTTTTCCCAGCATCCCAGGATTATTCGATTAAATAATAGGAAGGCTGTGTGCAATTTGGCTTTTTGGCCCTGGGGAGGAGGATAGCATGGAAGCCACGAGTGCCAGTTCTGTGCCAGCTCCATCCAGACTTGGGTGGCAGTGGTTTACAGGGGGATCCTGGAAGGAGTAGCCTTGACCCTGGAAGTTTGCTTTACCTGTGAGGTTTCTAGAGTGTATTTTGGGTGTGAAATTTCCAGTTTTTTGAAAACGATGATGTTTCTTCTGAGGTCTGCCCTACCAAGTATAACCCGTGGTGTGTATTCATTGTGCCCTTGGTTCCCCATAGTGAGAGGGAACCTCAGAAACAGCAGGTCAGCAGAAAAGGCGCACTTGGGAGCCCCTGGTAGGAAATCTTGCTGGGTTTGTTAGCTTAGGCCCTCTGCAAGAGATGATGCTGCTAGAAGGAGGCGGTGGCTGGAGCTGGGAGGGAGAAGGAGGGCTCCGCAGGCAGGGTGCTCCATGAAAGGTGGTGCTGTGGTTCAGAGGGAGGGGAAGGAAGGACAGACTGTCACGAGCTGTCTGATGTCTATGGAGTGATAGGTAGAGTTATGAAATTGGGAACATGAGTAGGAGAGGGGCAGGGGGCTACTAGGTGAAGAGGAGGAGAAGGAAGTGGCCGTGAGCCTTGCCCAAGGGACAGGTTGAGATCCATTGGTCCAGTGACCAGAGAACAGAACAGGAAACCAGTTTTCTTTATCAGCAACTAATGGGCTGTGTGACGTGGACAAACTGGCCTACTTCTCTTTGCCTCAGTGATCCAGTCTACAACTGAGTGACCTCATCGCTTGCCTTCCTATGTATGAGCTTCCAGAGGCTCCCCGTGTACAGTTTATCCTTTGACTTCTTCCAGCAACCACTTTGCACTCACTCATCACTGAAAGGCTTAGGCGCCCTTGCTCACGGACCACACCTGATCACGCGTTTCCTGACAGGTTCAGCACTGGAAATGGGCAAATACAAATATTGACCTTCCTAGAGCTTTCCTCCAGAGAGCTGGGATGTTCAGCCAGGGCTGCTGAACCTGACGCGCTTCTCTGCCAGCCCTGGCGCGAGCGCTCCGTTTTGCCAGTAACGTCAAGTTGCCTGCGGCGCTGGCTGGGCACGGCCCACATCTCAGACGGCAGAGAGCTGGGGAGAAGCCAGGTGCTGTTATGAAACAGGTTGGCTGGCAACTGGGATCTTAATGGGAGGACTTGGGAAGCGCAGAAAGCTGCGTTGCTTTGGGGGATTAATGCCTGTCCTGGCTGGAGCTGCTCCCCACAACCGTATTTGGACATATGACTTAATCCCGATCGCTACCCAATCTGCCAGTAATAAACACACAGATTTAATGCATTCCACCCGGGAGGAGAGGGCTCAGCCAAGAAGCTTCTAACTAGGTCACTGATGAGCAATCTTTCCCCTCCCTCTGTGTCATTTTTATTAATCACATGAAAAATACGTTGAGTAATGATTGCAAGCAACTTGTCAAGCCAATTAAAACCAGAGAAAGGTAGGGCTGTGAAGCTGAAGACAAATGCTGTGCTGGTTTTAAATGAGTGTCTGTAAACCCTGCTGACCTGTGAGTAATTACCTCCAAAAAAATCGGTAGCTGTGTGTTTCTCAGTGTGAAGGCTTGTTTCTTCTGAATCCACAGGGCAAACAGTTCATTATGGTCCAGAGATGTATCACCAGAGCAAAATCACTTTGAATCTGTCGTGTAGCTGCCCTTAGTCTGGTTTGTCTATTAGCGCATAGCCTCTTCGGCAAGGGCTTGTCAAAGGCTTTCATGCATGTTGAGCATTAAATAAAAATAATACAGAGCACTTACTGGGGAAGGTAGTTGATTGTATGTTGCTTGAACATAAGTTCCCATAGCTTTATCATCTGTCCAACTGGAAGAAAAATTGTCAAATCTTAATGTTTGATGAGGCTGAACAGTGTTGGACTTTGAGAGAGAAAGAGCTGCTAGGTAACCTTGCTGTTGGTGCAGTGTGATGGGTGGGTTTCGCTACAGTGGATTCTCCAGGACTGTTCAGCTAAGTCGGCTGTGCTTGTGTTGGGGTGGTTTTTTTTGTTTATGTTTTACATGTCAGATGGATTGTATGTGCCAACACTAAATATTTATACTCTTGTGTTTCTTTTACTCCGTATCTGTATTTTGTCTTTGTGAAATATGTGCCAGCACTGTGGGTGCCATGAAAGAACATTACTCGTGGGGAGACTGTTGCTTAGTGTGTTAGATCCTGCTGTCCAGGATGTTTTTTCCCATCTGTTCCTGGCTCAAATCCTCTCCTCCTAAATTTTAGTTGTTGCCTTTGGTTACCATTCATAGATTGAAATGAGATATTAAGGAGAGAGATACAAGTATGCCATGCTGCCTTCTCTTGCCACTGCTCTGTCAGCTGGGTGGCAGTAACAAATGGCGATTAGTTACACAAATAAGCTTTCCTTTGGGATTGTTGAGAGTGGCCTTTCTCTAAAACTATTTATGAAACAAATCGAAAAGCACATGCTTCCCTCTTTCCTAAAAGGAGTAGCAGCCTAGGTTTGCGGAGGGCTAGCCTGCTAGCCTGCCACTTCTTCAGCATTAGGTTCTTGTTTTGTGTCAGCCCTGGATGCTTGGGTTAGGGAAGGGGGGCAGGAAGCGTAAATCAGAGCAGGAGTTTTGTTTTCTGCTGGTGCAAGGGACTTGTTTAAAGCCTTCTGCACTTGCCAAGCAAGCAGTAACGTTAAATCGCGATGTGCCCCCAGTGCAGTTGTGGAAGGCTTTTCCTGCTCTCTTTTAACTCTGTTGCAGCTGTCACACAGTCAAACCCCCTGCTTCAAAGTCTCTTTTTTTTCCCCCTGCTGTGCAAGTTGTTTTCCAGTGGAAAGTAGTGATGTGCTTGAACCTCTCTGTGTTTTCTGCCCTCCAGAGTTAATGAGCTCTATGTGGATGACCCAGACAAAGACAGTGGAGGTAAAATAGAAGTGAATCTGAACATCAGTTTGCCAAACCTGCATTGTGAATGTGAGTACCCCTTTTCGCTTATTGGTTCTTCTTTGTATTTTACGTAATAGCTGAAATGTGCCCAAACTGGTACAGTGGCCTTTCTTCTGTAATAGGGTGGATGGAGATCAAGTAGCTGCAGCCTTTGCCAACACTCCATTGCTTTCTGTTCCAGGCCAGGACACCTGTTTTCTTGGACCCTGTGCTTGCTCTGCAGCCCGTGTTAGTGACTGACCTCCCTTGCTGGCTTCTTTCTAAATCTTGTTTCCATTCTTCATAGAGACCTTTTTGTCTCCGGGAACAAGAAACCTCCCAAGTTTCATTTGTAACTCTGAACGTACCAGCTAGTTGTTGGCTTCTCACAAATCACCTGCCATGTCCACCTGCAGCTTTTCTATTTGTGTAATTGAGGTTGAAGTCACTTGGCAGGGAATGGGAGGTACATTTGTGTCAAATAGGCAGTCTGAAAAGTTTGCTTAGAAAGTTCTTTCTGAAGACCTGGTATAACAATTAGTATTTGACAAATGACGTTACTAGCCCAGTTTAGTCAAATGTCAGGAAAAAAGGTGGATTTTTTTCCCAGTAAAAGCGGTGCATGCTTTTCCTGTGCAACCTTCCTGTTATTTCTTTTGTTTTGATTTTTGTCTCCTCCCCTCCTACCCACGCAGTGGTTGGACTAGACATCCAAGATGAAATGGGAAGGCATGAAGTGGGTCATATTGACAACTCGATGAAGATACCTCTCAATAATGGGGATGGCTGCAGGTTTGAGGGCCATTTCAGCATCAACAAGGTGAGTCGGAATGACCATGGGTGAGTGTTGCTGGCTGGGGAAATGCTGACAAGATCCATTTGGAAAATGCTCATGAAAATCTTTGTCTCAGTATCTACGTTCGTGTCCCTGATCAGTGGTAAGGTTAAGTCTCTCAGTGCTGCAGAACCATGTGGGCGGAGGTGGCTGTGTAGTTAGACCCACAGAAAATGTGTTTGATCAGGCTTTTTCTTCATTCTCCAAAACAGGCAATGGAATTAGCGTTGCTTAACAGCAGAGAGCAGCTCTGTGTTGCAGTCAATGCTGTCTTTCAGTGCAGCAACCTGATGTTTAGGAGATGTATGAACTCCCTCCAAATGCCGAATGGCTTCTGTGTTTACTTGTCAGGACTTTTGCACCTCCAAAATGTGACTCACTGTGCAGAGGTCTTTGGCAACATCTCTATCCAAGTGCTCTTTTGTTCCGAGAGCCGCAGAATGACAGGAATGTTCCCTACTAGAGGGTGCCAGCAGAACAGAAGCAGCTCCCTGCTGAGATGTTTGGAATACATGCACACAGCCTCTACGCATGCGTTGTCGGGATGCTCCGATTCTGTCTCAAAGAATGAAAATCCAGGCCTGGAGCAGGCTGCTCTCTGGGATGGGTGTGTTCAGAATTGAATAACCTTGCTATGTAATGCTGGAGATGACTAGCTGGGGTGGGGGAGGCAGTGGTGGGGCCCACTGATGTCCTAAGAAAGGCGCACCCTTTATTCACGCCTCCTCATGTACCACAGGCTACAAAATCCTACTTCCTTCTTTTCCTCCCAGGTCATGTTAAATCGCATCTAAAAATAACAGACAGAACCTCTTACTGGTTCTGTGGCATGGAAAGGATTAGGGACTTAAAAGAGGACGTTTCTTTCCTCACCTCTAAGCCACCAAGGTTACTGCCAGCTGATAGCCCACAAAACTGGGAAAGGGCTTCTTGAAAGGTAGTTCTTGTTCTGTTAATTCCCAAAGCACAGAACTGAAATATTTGGGGGTTTGTCTGCTAGGTGTGATGTGTTCTGCTCCCCAAAGCACCTCAAAAGGAGGTTGCTGTACATGGCAGTGAGGAGCTCTCTTCACTGCTTAATCTGTGAAAGGCCGTTAATTGCATTGTCTCACATCGTGGTTGGGACTGCTGTCGGAGGGAGCGGACCTGCCTCAGGACTTCTGGCTCTGAAAACCTGGACTTCTCATGTGTGAACTGGAAGTCTTCAGTCCCTTGGCAGAAACTGTACAGGCTTCTGTAAGAGCTGGTATCTGGAGTGGGACAGGCCAGGCTTTGAAACTTGACCCAGGGTTGCACTTGGGTGTTATTCTCAAACCTGAAGAGGGAGGACAAGGTAACAGTGAGATGATTGTGCGTATGTCTTACTGCAGAGCCTGCCACCCTGTTTACCGAGCTTCTGTATGACACAGCTTGTGTCCACGCCTGAAAGTGTTCCCAGGAGTGAACTGCTGTTCCTCAAGTCATTTAAATTAGCTTTCCTGAAAGCACATGGAACTGGCATGTGGCCTCCCATGGCCCTGCCGGTGAGGTGTCTCTGCAGAGAGCACAATGGGCACCAGTTGTATAACTGTCCTCCCACTCTTGTCTTAAGCTGTGTCAGATTGCTCCTCAGTGTTGCCAAAGGGTTTGTAAATCAGGACTACTTAATTTCCCAACCTTTTCTCGCTAGGAAAGATTCTTGCACCCTCCATAACAGTGATTGAGCTCAATCTGCTGAGAGGCTTCACAGAGTAGGGCTAGTGACCTGAAAAGTGTGTGCATGCTAGAGTGATCCCATCAGAATGAAACCAGTGCTCTTTCTTTGTCCTGGAACTGAGTCCTTGGGTGAAAACTGTGTTTTTCAGAACTTTGGATTTCCCTCCATTTAAAACATTAAAAAGAAGGACCATTGTCAGGCCTGGAAGCTGAAGATCTAGCTTAGTTTGTACAGGAAGCCCCATAGTATTTGGTGGAATTTTTTTCTCTTTTTATATACAACTCATTTATACGCAGAACCTTCTCAGAAGTAAGGCTGCTTATGACCAGTACTACAAAAAGAATATATACACAGCTTTCTTGGGTTGTTCTGCAGCAGTGGGCCCATTTACAAATGTGAGCTGTGGGAGTAAAACATTAAGCAACTGTTTATTGCCTGTCAGAGACAGGAATCTTATTTTAACGGGGTTGAAAGACGTAGCCTTAAGTGTTAGGAATCCCTAAAGTTGGGAGTGATCCACTCATCACCTCCTAGTCAGCAGCAGTAGCAATGTGAGGGTGCCAGACTCTTGAGCTGCGGGATGTAACCAGTCTCCACTCCGAATGCAGTATGGTGGCGTTGGTGAGGTGCCAGAAGGTATTTCAGAGCCTTTCTCTGAGATGCTGGAGATTGTCCACTGCTAAGTAGATACAGGCTGCCAGGCTGGATGGATCCAGGCATTTCCGCTTCGTATCACAGAGCCTAGCAATGCCTTGAGGGATAAAATGTGAAATCCTGTCTTCCTTGTCTTGACTAATTTTAGGTCCCTGGTAACTTTCACGTGTCAACGCACAGTGCCACTGCGCAGCCTCAGAATCCTGACATGACTCACATCATCCACAAGCTCTCATTTGGGGACAAGTTACAGGTGAGTTCTCTTCCCTGAAAGTTCCCTGGCTCTAGGGGAGAGAATGCAATGAGAGTGACTTTAACATTAGACACTGGTTTTATGGAAGGGCCATGTGCAGTGTGGGGAGGATGCAAGGAAGGACTGCCTGGGTAAGCAAGCCCATCCCTCGCATTCGTGCAATGTTCTCTCGGTCTCAAACAGTTCGCAAACTTCATATGCCACAACGTCAGGAAGGAGCAGTGTTCAGTCATACAGTAACTTTGCTGTTTTACCTGAAACTGAACGTGCTGTTGGAAAACTATGCAGCTGTCTTCCTACAGGGAATAGAAATGAGGATTCATGACTTTGAAAAATCCCATGCAGTACTGTTCCCAGTATTAATACAGCAAGCAAATCTTGACTGCCTTTGCAGAGGAGCGGTTAGTATACTAAGGGAAGGTGTGTACTCACTACTGTCTTTACCACGGCACCAGTCCAGTTCCTTCTGATTCACTTCACTGTACTTGTGTGGCAGACACCTGTTAGTCAAATTTGTTCTATGAAACACAAGTTAGACTTAGAACTACCAGTTCTCTGCTGGGAAGAAGCTGAACATGTGCACTTGCCCTGTGGATAGAGTTTCACCAGGTGTTGCAAGTTATGTAATAATTCCCGATTTCTCAATAAGGACAGATTACAGCACCTCTCTAGCCTACTTCCAAGGACCTAGCATCACAGGTGGGAGTTATATATGTGCACACCCAGTTTGCGACTCACCCTAAACATTGCTTACCCATAGTCTCTCTGTAATCTTCTTTCCTCGGCACAGACATCTCATTAGTCTGCTGCTTGTACACCCACTTCCAAAACCCTTTTTCATGCTAACAAGTCTAAGCGTTGCTTTGTAGTCTTCTGACTCTGCTCCTGGCTTCTTTTAGGAAATATCTTGTGTGGGAACAGTGAAACATTAGCATATAAATAAGCTTGGTTTAATGTCTGTAAAGCACACTGAGATTATGAAAAATATTAGGTAGGTGCTAATAGGGAGTTCTGCAGTTTGCGTGGGAAATCAGCGCTCTAAGGTAGTGTTCCCATTGTTTTATCCTGGAGTCTCTAAGTAATGGAGCTAAAGTGCGAATCAGCATGAATGAGATGAGAAGCCTGGACAGTTGGGGGCAAAGGAGCAAGCGTCTTCAGCTCTGACAGTGAGAAACCTGTCTAGCAAACGTGTAGTTGGCTCCTGAGTTGGACAAGTTCTGATTAGTATTTGCAAAGCTCAGAATAACTACTCATCATCTCCATGCACAGAATGGAGCATGTAGGTGCTGCTGATTTTGTAGGCAAACATGAGCTCAACAGCACAAATTAAAGAAGGATATGTTCACTAAACAGAGGTGCTACCAAGACTCAGCAAGCAGTGTGGAGAGCCAGCAAGTACGGAGAGCTTTAAATCTGTCTAGATACACCTTTGAATATTTTTGGTTGTCTCCACCTGCTTTGATGTAATATATGCTTATGTCTTAAAGGGGGTGAGGAGCTTCTCATTCTCTTGTATCATGTGCTGGGAGTTAGTTCTGTAGGTTTTTACCAGCTCTGCCAGAATGATCCACTAAGGTACATGCTGTGTTCTCCAGAAAAACCAGTCTGTTTGAAATAGAAATGTAAATCTTGTCTGACGTTGGATGAGCTTCAATGCTTGAACAGTAGTCCATGCACGATAGTGGCAGACTTTTTACAGATTTTGCCTTCATGTAGATGAGACCAAAATTCAAACCAATGAGATTCTTGCATGTCAGGTAACCTAGTAAAGAAAGAGACATGGAAAGTAGGAGATTATATGTTTTTAATCATAGAATTCTCTTGAGTGCTAGATCATGCTGTCGAATAATCCTAGTTTTGTCCTTTGTGAGAGATCTTGTCTTCCCTTGATAGTTGCAAGGTTGGAAGTTATTTTACCTGCTGTTGGACTCTGCCTGAGTTGTATATTCAGCTATATATCCATATGTTTGTAGAGGTTAAAGCCTGGGGTGTTCAAGGCCCTGACAAGCATCATTTTGGGGGCCGTGTTGCAGGAGAATGAAGTGTTGGCACTGTTAAACCACTGACTGCCCTCCTGTGCCACTACTCCAAGCGCTGGATTTGGCCTTGGTAGTGCAGCAGAGTACTGAGAGTGTCTGGCTAAACAGGCTTGCCTAAGTTCACTGTTGCAATTTTTTTTTTTACCATGGCCAAAAGCTTACTGCTTGTTGAAGTTCCTCCAAGTACTTAATGAAGTACAAACAAGTATGTTCCCCCAAGCATCACACCTGTGCACTTTGTAGAGCAGAGATTAATTAGTGATCTATGGACAGCGAGTATTGTAATGGGAGTTCAGAATATTCCACAAGGGAAATCGTGGTAAAACAGCAGACCGGGAGTTACAAATGTCATCATGTTTCAAAGACAAGAGAGGCAGATGCACCGGAGAACCTGATGGCACAGAGACGGGCAGTTGTGGAGATGTCTGATGGCTTTGTCTGTGTGGAAGCCCTGTAAATCATAGCTTCACAAACTCGCTGTATAGAGAGATGCAGATCAGACAACTTTTATGTATAAACAGAAATGTGGATGCGAGGGAGCCAAGGACAAGAATGTAAGTCCAAATATACAGGTACTTCACAGGGCAGACACAGTTGTTTGCTGAGCAACCACTCAAATATTTACTGCTAGAGTATTTGAAGCGGACCTTAAGGTCTCTGGCCCAGATATGCTATAAGAGACTGACTTCTCAGCTGTATCAAGAATAAAACATAGTACTGTAGCCTAGTCCAGGGGCTTCTCTTTCTTCATACGCTTTTTACAGTGAGTAAAGAATATGGACAGTCTGCATATGTAGTTTGGAAATGGTTGCTGTTGTGTAAAATATTTGAAATGCCAGCAAACTGAAAGGCACTTGTAGAGGGTTCAGCTGTTGCTTTTGTTCTGTGCTTGTTACGAGCACCTTGCCAGTTGAACTTGCCGATGATTTTGTCTCTCTAGAATTTCCTTTCTCAGGAGTGAAATGGGTTCAGTTGCTGCTTCCTCCTAACCGCCATCCACTCCGTACCATTCAGAACAGGGAAACAGCCATTCGGATGAGACAAATACATCCACATGCTGTCAGTTGTTGAGAGGGTCTGGGAAGTAGATTGTATGGCCCTGTTGGTGAGGTGACACTCTGTTCACACCCATGACCAAATACTTCTTCCACACTCTTCTGTTGTCTGGCTTAAGGTCAGGAATTTCTGGGTTGTGGAGTTACTCGTCCTTACTGTATAGCTTACTGTGCATTACGTGAATGATGCAACCTCTAATCTACAACTGTTGCTGTGGGGTTTTCCCTGTCCAGAGAGTTCACAAATTGATTATTCCATTGATGGACATCAGATTCCAGATCATAGTATGTGGAAGGCATGAGATGGAAATCCTGTTATTCTGGGAGAACAGATACTTGCATGCCTGGGACCAGCTGCAGGAAAAGCTGAATGGATGGCAGTGCTGGCATGTGTCCTTCCCATCTCCAGGGGCATAGTGTGCATGGTGTGAAAGCTGGGCTAATGAGTTAGAGCTGTACAAGCCCAACTGCTCTGACATGAGCTACCTGTACAGAAGAACTCTTCAGTTTTCACCTGAGTGTGACTCCATTTGTGTCCCTTTCAGCCTGATAAATTAGTTTCACAGTTAACTATGCAAAGCTCTTAGGAAATATCTCAGAATGAAATTTCACAACTCGCCTCTTCCACTGCAATTCCTTTAGCTTTGGAGTGGTTTTGGAGTTTCATCTTGTAAGACATTGTGAAATCAACTATTTTACTTGGAACCAACCTCTGTGGTGATGGTCACTGAAAGATTTATCAAGTCATCTTTTACTGGGTTGAGGCTTAGTTTTGGGAAAGGTTGAATCAGGCTGATCTCCTTGTTACAGCGTAGGATAGGGAAGCAAAGATCAAGAGTACCGAGAGTACCAAGTCAGAGCATAGTTTCTTCATACACCTTTTTGCTTTCCAGGTCCATAACGTTCATGGAGCATTCAATGCCTTGGAGGGAGCAGACAAACTCAGCTCAAATCGTATGTATTCTTGGTGATTACAGGTCTTAGCCACTCTCTTCAGAAGGAAAAACAGGGCCATTCATTCAGTACTGGTGTATTCAGAAGTCTTTAATTTGCCTCTTTAACCAAAACGATCCAGATGTTGCTGACTGCCATTTCCATTTCCTCCAGTACCATCCAGAAGGCTTAGCCCAAAAGGTCCTTTATAGCCCTTCTGCAACCTGGACATTGTCTCCAGCTGTGTTATGACTGACTCAGAATTACTGAGCTTTTTATCCATATCCTATTCCTATAGCTTCCCTTAGCTGTTGTCACCACCACCAGAACTTTTCCTTGTTCTCGTGTTGCCAGTTAGCTCTTACCTTAAGTTCTGCCCTGTGGCTGAAAAGCATAGACGTTTTCATTGCCCTTCCCTGTGACCAGCAACACAAAAAGAAATTTCCAGTCCATGCTACAATTCAGCGTAGTTTTTCTCCTTCAAGTATTCAGGCTCCTGCAGGATATCAGTCTTGTCTATTTCTTGGAACAAAATTTCTATGGCTATAGCTGAAGCTATACAAGTGTGTTTGGTTATTTTTATTTTTTTTCTCCAGGAGCCAAATGTCATTGTGTTGCACTTGGCCAAAGGATCCTGCAAAGAAATTGTGTAGAATTCTGGTTTCAAACTGTTTCAGCAGACACAAAAAATGGCACAAGCCATTTAAATAATGAAAGGAGGAAAAAAAAAGAATAATTGTTAAGCAGCAGTAGGAAAAGGAAGAAGAGAAAGGAAGCTAGATGGGTGCACAAGAAATGGGACTACACAGATTGTGATGTCTCCACGTTTTCTGTCAAAAACAGCTCAGTGGGCTGCAGCTCTAACCTTAACTAGTTCTTGATTTAACCAGGACAGCGTTTTGTGCTGCTGCTAAGTCCTACCATTTATAGTTGCAAGCAGTTAGGAATGTTCAAGTGACCCAAACTCATCTCATTGACTTACGGTACTACAGAAGTCTTAGAATGGTGGGCAGGTTCTGGTGTCAGTCGATTACCTTATAAAGTTTTGTACATGGGATGTAAATGCAGAGTGTGAAATTATTGTTTTGTCACAGAACCTGAAATGAGGAGGAGAGAGAGACCTTTTGTGTGACTTACTTGTTTTAGCTGATTTGCACATTTACTTTGAAATGTTGTGTAGGCTGTGATTCTGTGATTCCATTCTCTGAATGCTAACGTATACTTTCCTTTCCTTTCCTGACCACAGCTCTTGCATCTCATGATTACATATTGAAGATAGTCCCGACGGTGTACGAAGACATGAGTGGCAAGCAGAGATACTCATACCAATATACTGTAGCAAATAAGGTAAAGAAGCAGGTAGTTCTCAGAGAAGCTCCTCATTGCAACCTGGTGGATGCATGGAGGATCTTCGGTCATCCTTCCTCTTCCCTCTTGCTCCTCTGCTCTGCAGCCATGTACGTTTGTTTGTAGGTGAGCAGTAGCCTCTGCTGGGAGAAAGAGGAACTGAAGCTCTTCAGAATGAGGCTTTCTGTTGCTCCTCCTTCTGGCATTTGCCAGGGTTGGGATTTTGAGGGCTTGTCAGAGCAGGTGGTGGTGCTGTTTTAATTCTAGAGAAAGGTAGTCTTCCTCCCGACTTTCTCATATGTCAGTTTAACTGATACGGATTTCTATAAATTGTGTGGAAGTTTTTACATGCTGCAGGAGCTCTTGTGATTTGTGTCAGGATGCATCTAGATGGAAACTGCAATCCAGCTGAACATACAAAACAGTGCTTACGTGTGGTTTTATTAATAAAACAGTCTCAATTGTGATGGATGCATCAGAAAAATAAGTTAGCAGAGATTTTAGCTTTTTACAAATGTTGATTTTAGATGTTGAGCCACTGAACCTGGAGCAGCAAATGCGTACTGGTTGACTATTTCACTTTAATAAAGTAGATTATGATAGTTACTGTGACTTTATCATTCTTAAATTAATTGACATTAACTGTGAAGATATTTGTGTTTTAACAATACAATGTATTGAACTTTTTTTTAAAAAAAAAAAAAGACGACCCTATTTACTTTTTAAGGTAAAAAGGCTTTTTCAGTTTAAAATGATTTGCCGGTCAGGTGCTAAATGAAAGTCCAGAATCTGTTTATATATCTAGTTACTGCTAGTTTGTTGTACCTGAGAATCAAGCACATGCTCTCATGGACTAGTTCTCAGATTAATGTTCCTGTCTAGTGACTTTTGGGCTTGCTTGTACAGTGCATCCCAATTATTTGGATGTCTCTCTCTGTTCAGATTACAATGTATTTGTTCTACTTAATGTCACAACTGTTGTTCCGATAAGATTTTTGCAACGCAAGTTCTGAAAGTAATTTGGAAAATAGACAGCAGGAACTTTTGACACTTCTGTGAGCGTGGTTGCAAATTGGGGCGTTCGGCCAAGACTGACTCATTAGGGCAGGATTGCTGGTGGGGAAAAGGGGAGAGGAAGGAAAAAATGAGATCAGTTCTATCAAAACTGAAGTGCAGAGAAACAGTGCTGCCTCTGCGTTTTGTTCTCCTTAAAAATACAAATTCTGTTATCGGTGCTTTAGTCCCTGACACCCATGCTGATCGGTGGGAAACAGAAGTCGGAAGCCACAGTCTGGCGCAGATTGACTAGTATGAAGTGATGAAGAGAGCCTTAAGTGCGGACTGTCTGTCTCTGCTCCCCTTTAACCTCCTAGAACTTCTCTTTCCTTACTTCCCCAGATAGTCACTGTCCCAGGATACACTGCAGAACTTCTGCAGTAAAAGCTCTGCAAATATTATGACTAGGGACTTCAGCCACATTCTGCTGCTTTTGTCATCCATGGAAAAAAACCCATAAATAGAGGGAAATTTGGGATTTGTATGAGATTTATGAAGGAAACGGATGCTGTTTCACTAGCTCCCTCTGAGCTTACAGAGACTAAAATTATCTTTTTTGTATTGTGCTCATAGGTGTCCTATTGCTTGTCCTTTCTTCATCTTTCTGAAGTATTTGAGGGTGTCTTTGCCTCTGTGTGGAGGAGAATTAAAACAGAAGAGGTCATCTCAGTTGGCAGGCATGTCACAGGGCTAAAGAAGGGAAGAGCAGCTGGGTAAAGAGGCGGTGTGTGCCGTGCCGGTGCTGATGGCTCCCATTGGGTTGCTGAGTCTCCCGCCTGCTTTTCTTTGGTTTTTCTTAAGTCTGTCAAGATAAATGTCGTGATCCTTGAAACTTGGTATATATTTCCACTGAGAGCACAGACAAAATATTGGCTCAAAAAGATGTGACTTTTCGTACTAAGCTGATGATAGTATCTGTTCTACATTGTCATTGTGCAGTATGTTGTGCTGGGGTGTTGTCCTGTGGCTGATTGATTGCACTGTACCTGTTATTAAAGAAATGGATAAAAGGAGATTATCACTGGTAATCTGAAGATGTCTTTCCTGAACCAGCTTGGAATGGTTTTTGAACCTTTGCCCATATTTTTCTGTATACAGTTTCATTTTGGCTTTCAGCATGATTTTTAAACGTGGTTTAAACCTGGTTCTTGCCCACTCAGTATGAGTCAGAAAGCATTCCCATTGTTGGTCCCAGTGCACAGAGGGCCTCACAGATGGGAGCTACTGCTTGCTATTCTTAATGCATGGACAAGAAGAGATTTTCAGGTTCTTGCAAACTAAACTCCGTTTGTTTGGTTAATATCCCAGTGTATGATTTACAAACTGACAGTACAGAAACTTCACCTGTAACCACCTAGCGACTGCTTGTATTTACAGCAGATCTAAGGTAGAGAAATCAATTATATCCTTTCTATTTACTTTTGTAACTTTGAATGAAAGTGAGAATAAGCTCCATCACTCTCTGTTTCCAGCTATATCATTATCAGACTGTGAAGAACTCATTTTCCTATTTGATAAGGATAGGTAGTCATTCAGGAATTAATTGTTTGCTTCTTTCGGTCTGATCGTTAGTACAAAACAGTGCAGCAAGGCCCAGATCCACAGAAGAAGTTTTGTTGCAAACACACTATCTGGAATGAGATTGCTCACGTTTTCTGCCGTTTTCCCCCCCACTTTTCTTTTCTAGGAGTACGTAGCCTACAGTCACACTGGCCGCATTATCCCAGCTATCTGGTTTCGTTATGATTTGAGCCCCATCACAGTGAAATACACAGAGAGGCGACAGCCGTTGTACAGGTTTATCACATCGGTGAGTTACTCTAAACCTCTAATTCTCCCTTCTGCCTGCCTTTCATTTCTCTTCTGAGCCTTTTCTGTCCAGAAGAATTGAGTTGCTGCTTCAGAGCGTTGTGATGTGATTGAAATAAAGCAGTACATCACCACAGTTGTACTGAAGTATACGCGAGGTAACTGGTAAGCCCTGTGCTCTGACAATTTGATATAACAGCTGGGCACATGAAGAAAGAAAATTATCCTATTCCGAAAGTACCAAACTCTGTCTAGGCAGCATGGGCACTATTGCAGCATGTCAGAGACTGGGAAGTAAAGCTAAGGTGGTATGCAGTAAAGCACGCTGCAATAAACCGTCTTTCTACTGATGAGATCTTGCAGAGAGTGCAGGGCAGTTGTTTTACTCAGTGCTGCTGCTTGGTTTAATATGACTATGCCGGTTCCAGGCATTTACTTCTGGGTAGAAGAGAAGAAGAGCTGCATTATCAAATCCTGGAGGTGTTTTCCTGACCAATTGTGTTTTGCTCTATCCAGATAACATCCTGCAGTCCTGATCTCAGCATCTATAACAAAGCGGTACTGTCCAAATTGCTAGCTAGGCAAAGAGCTATTTAAAGATCTTCCAGACCTTTAAAAAAATGTGTCCTGAGGGAGCTGGCTTAAAATTTAAGCTGCAGTCTGCTGTGCCAGTGAGGCATGGTAGAATGTGAAGTAGTTGGTAAATTGGCTGGAATGAAGACCTCAGATTTTGATTTTTAAACTGTTTGAATGTTTTAATTGAAAGTAACATAAACAGTGTGGCTGTATTGCACTTAAAGATTTTGATTTTGCAGCTTCTGATAAACACCAAGTTCCCTTCACTTCACTTCAGAAATGTGTGTGATCTCTAGGATACACAAATACCAAGAGAAAGGGGATTGGAGCAAAATCTAAATGTCATGGTTTGAGATCTTCTCTTCTTAGCACATCTGGTTTCAAAACATAATCCTAAAAAAGGTCAAACATCAGCATTTCATGACTTGGCATCTCATATTGCCTCTACTTCTTTCCCTAACAACAAGCTCTCAGGTTTCTTACGCATCTTGTTGGAAGCGAGGGTGTGGAGGTGTTTTTAATGGGAAGCAGTGTTTGGAAATGATTGATAGCTGGCATTATTCTTCGTGGCCGTTGCTAGCATTAATTTACTGCTGATACGCCATTCTGTGCATATAAATAACATCTTTGTTGAATCTGATACTGTACTTCCCAGTTTATGTAAGGCGTCCACAGGAGAGGCTTTCCTCACTGGTTGGTTGCCACAATGACCTTTTGGATTTGAGATGGCCGCAGCTAGAGGTTTGCCCCATGCTGTCTGTAAAGTTAGCCAGGTGCGTGCTGGCTGGTCGACTGCTGAAGAAGAGTTTTAGAAATTTTTTTTGTCTACTTGGTTTGGTCTTATAAATGGCTGTAATCTCAAGTAGCTTACTTGAGGCCATTCCAGCTGAACGTCCTTCCTATGGATGGATGTGGATGACGCTGCACTCTGCAGTAGCTGTTACACAGTATGTCAGAGAGGTGCACCAGAGCCTTTTCAGACTTGCCTGACTTAAAGGCAGATCCTTGTTACAGATGCTATGCTGTGGCTGTCGATCTGGACCATCTAGCCCTGGTACAGATGACCTGCTCTTGCTCTCGTTTAGGCTAAGAGTGTTTTACAGTGGGGCAGCATGGCTGTGTATGTGCTACGTTGAAAGCTTTTACAGCATTCAAGGTGGCATTGAAAAGGTTGGACGAGGGGAGCAGTGCTGCAGAGGATGAAAACATCTTTTGTCCTAGGTTTCCTTGCCCTGTTTTGATGACATGATCTGTTCCGTTGTCCTTTCTGCTGCTTTATCCCCTTCCTGTATCTCCAGCGTGGCCTTTTGCATCAGAGTTGCTCTGGAGACCAGTTAGTGATAATCAGCGCTGGGCTGAAGTCCAGACAAACATTGTGCTGGGGCATCTGGAGCCGTTGCTGAATGGGGCTGGCCACAGCAAGCATCAGCTTTCTCTGAGCAGCAGCTGCTTTAAAAACCACAGGAGGGGCTGTGGGGTAGGGGGGATCACCTGCAACTCCTTTTAGTGAGCAAGTTGTTTACTGGGTCACCCACGTGGCTTTCGGTAAACTTAGATGTAAATTTAAATGATGGAGGAGGATCCTGTGGGCTTGAAAGAGACTTCAGCAGAGTTAGGGGTGTAACGCCGTGTGTGGCTGTGTGGCCGCCTGTCAGGGGAAACGGCGTCCATGGAGGCAAGGATACACTGTGGAGGGACAATCCCAAGTGGAGTGAGCAGATGAGAGAGAGCTGTTGATTGTTCAGCAGAGAGCCAAAGGTACCTCATTCTGCTGCTGGGAAGGTTATCTGATGCTGTTTGTTAGTAATGAGTTTGCCCCAAAAAAACTTCAGTGACACTAGCAGCAGCGTTATAGCACCATAGCAGTGTTCCCACTTCTGTGTTCCCAACAGACCCACTCTAACTCATGCCTGCTCCTCGGGGTTTTGTGGGATGAAGAATTATCCTAATCTTCTGTACCGTGTGAGAGGTGCTTCCTGTGCAGGACAAAAGGCATTAGTTTAGCATAGATTATACTTTACATGTAACACTTCAAAAAATTCAGAAAATAAGATTTTTTTATTGCTTGTGGGTCAGTGCTGCCACTGTCACTGTGCTGTGAGTTTGCCAGGGATCCTGGGGTTGACCACAGACACCTGGCACAGTGTTAAACACAGCAGTTATTGCCTGTTAAACTGTACTGCTTAAAATCAAGGCATCTGCCCATAAAGAGCAGCCATTCATGGCCTCGCAGTTGAGGTTATAGAGCAAGGGGGAAGGTTTCACTGCTGAAAATTTATGAGTTCCTGTAAGTGGCCAAACTGAAAGAAGGTTTTATCGTGAGGTCAGTCGAGGGGCTGGGAGGGGAGAGCAGGCAGAAAACAAACCAAAGTTCTGGTGAAGCATCCAAAATCCAAAGAAAAGAATAGATGGTTGGTTTTTTTCCTGATATGAGGGGATTTTCACACTATAGGCGTGAAAAAAAATTAAACTGGAAATAAGGGAGTGGGGGGAACGGTTGCAGAGAGAATTATTTCAGCTGCAGGACCTGTTACCAACAGGTATCATAGACCCAGTCCCGTGGCATTTTTAAACCCAAGACAGTGTTGTTCTATAAGATATGCTGCAGGTCAGACAGAAATTTCTGGGTGGGATTCTGCAGCTTAACTTACAGGAATTACTTGGGGGTCCTTCTGGTCCCCTCTGTCCTTAAAAGTAGTTTTCAGATTTTAAGACATCCCAGAAGTCCACAGTCATGTATCTGACACTCTTCTTTATGTCTTTGTGCTTGCAGCTTTGCCTTCTCCTACATACTCACACATGTTTTTCCTTTAGAATTCAGCCTGCACCCCAGCCACTCTCCTGTATCGTATTCTGTTTGAAGCCTTCAGGTGTACCCCACATTGGTCTCTCACCGTTGTAATTACTACACTTCTATATTTCTGTTCCTTCCTCCTTTAATGGTTGGGTCTGAGTCAAACTGTAACCTCATGGAGCCAAACACAGATCATTTCCGGTATAAAACTCCATTGAATATAAATACATGCATGATGCCAAACTTCCTTCAGTGCTGCTAAGGAACCACACTCCATACGTTTTCGAACTGTGATGATAAAGAAACACAGTGGTGCAGCTTCTGTGCTGGCCTAGAGACCAACCCTGGCGCTGCCTTTTTTTTGTCGCAGCGAAACAAGAGGGCTGTGTGCGTGCTGGGAGGCAGGCTCCAAGCGAATGCCAGGTGTGTGTGACTCATAAACACTCAGCAGTACAGAGCTGTGCAGATGAATATACATTTTTTTCTGTTCCCCACCCCCTTGCACTGCTGGACCACAATCAGATTTTCCTACCGTATGATGCAGAACCTTAGTGTTGGATGGTTTTTCTCTTGTTTGCGGTGTAACATCTCCTATCAGCTGAGCTGCTCTGGACTGAAATAACCCAACTCCCTTTGTGGTCATTTTCCCTGAAAAGTCACCCTGCGTCATGTTCCGAGGGATAGCGAGGAGGGGGGCATGGGGAGCAGGAGCTGGACTTGAACCCTGAAAACACTACCTTTGCCTCAGGCTGGTGCTCGTGTCTCTGAAGCTTTTATCTGCTGGAATGCCAACTGTCCTGCAAAAGCCATGTGTGCTGCAGCTCCTCATTTCACTGAGCTCACTAAACGCAAATATCCCAGTTATAAATACGCATGTAAATGAGTGCTTTATTTCTTGCTGCCTTCGCTCACCATTAATGAACCGTTTGTTCTGTTGCCACTGCTAACTCCCTGCCGAGCTGAACGCTGCTGCTCTTACGTTAACTCTTTTGTCTGTAACTTTGCCTGAGGAGTGGGGTGTAGGGCTGTGTGGGAGAGGAGACATGGCATGGTAGGTCTACTGTGGCACCAGTTCCCTTCTGTGTCAGTTGTATTGCATTTCCCCAATCCCCTGCTACACCAGCCTACTGATTTGGGGTTCCTCCCTCTCTCTTGGCTTCTCGCTCACAGCAAAATCCCCCTTTTCCTAAGCAGGCCCCTCTCAGGAGATAAACTCTGTATACTGTCCTCTTCTCGCTGACCCAGTGTCTCTTATTCTCAGAGCCACCTAATCCTACGCAATGTAAAAGACCAAATTAGAAGAGCATCACAGTTATGAAGTCAAAAATGTTGGAGTTAGGAAATGCCAGGTCCTGTGTAATTATAACTTGGCTGTTAAACGTTATTAGGTTACATTATTGTGCATCATACTTTCCATGTGAACCCTGCCTTGTTCAGCGCACAGGACGGGGTGGTACCCTGTGAGCAGTGTTTCTTCCCATCCTACGGTATGCGACTGCTGCCTTGCTACTAGCAGGTGGTTTGTATTAACCCAGTCCTGAGTACAAGTCGCTTATTTCCACAAGGGCTCTGAGACAGCTATTGTTGTGGGATTGAACCCTTCAAATGTGTTTTCCCTCACAGCTCCCCTGGGAGGCAGGTTTGGCAGTGTCCCCATTTCATAGATAAGGGGATTGAAGCAATGCGTTACAAAGTCCGTAACTGGTGCCCCCTGATTTTGGGTGTTCCAAGCCAAGGTACCTTTGGTTTGACATGTCAGAATACTTTACGTGGTTTTCTAGCACTTGAGAACTGCAGTAAGCTGTTATGCTAATCAGGAGATTAATTTTTTTTCCTGAAACTCTGTTCTTGAAAATGATTGCATGTTTTTACTGATGTTTAAATAATTCCACCCGAGACAGCTTGCATGGAAAACTTTGGCCCACAAAGAGTTAAGTTGGCAGTGCTTTTGTAAGCAGCCAGTGTAATGGAAAGTGTTAGACAGCCTTAGCAGTAGGTGTCACTGGTAGCTCGGTTTCTCTGTTAGTCACTGTCCTTCATATGCTATTTAAGTGTCTTTTGCCTGTTTGCAAATGCTGTATCTTGTGAAATAGGGAAAAGACCACAAGGCTGTGGTATTTATAATGGAAAACAGCAGTAGGAAGAGATGAGCAACACAGAACTTCTAGAAAACTTTGTTAGGTGGAGTTTAGCCCAGAAAGGAGCAGCATTCATGCCGCAGGCTCCTAGGAGCTGGGATTTAGCATTGGCTCAGGCTGTGATGAGTCCAGGATAGCACTAAGTTATTCCACTGGGAGGGATGGTTTTCCTGAATGATTGTCATGTAATTACGTCCCCAGTGCTGTTGCCCAGTTCTTACTATGCTTCCAGCAAATACCCTAGTGGTAGGCAATAATATCCTTCCCCCCGGTTTCAAGCTGCGTGAGTTTCCCTCATCACTCACAGGCCTGTTTCCTCTCTCCATACATTTCAGATATGTGCCATCATTGGAGGAACATTCACTGTAGCTGGGATCCTCGACTCCTGCATTTTCACAGCATCAGAGGCCTGGAAGAAGATCCAGCTGGGGAAAATGCAGTAGCGGTGAAACTCTACCCTAGTCTCCAAGGACAGGAGCAAAGATTGAGAAATCTCCTACTACCTGTTCTTGTCTTTGTTTTCTATTTGATTGAATCAGTAGTTTTTTCTCTAATCAGGCTGTTCAGTGAAGACGTCTTCAACAAATCAAAGAAATCTCCATGCATTTCAGAGCTCTGAGAGTGAAAAATCAATGGAATCAGGGCATGGATTTCGATTCTCTCCCCCCAGAAAGCAAGGTTGAAATGCCATGTATGAAATACACTGTCAGATCTAAGTAAGGATGGCAGTCTGTTCTCTGGGAGGTTCCTATGGCAGTGTACAAACTAGGTAGTAGATTGCAAAGAGTTGAGCTGTCTTGTGGCACTTTTTGGAATTCTGTTGGATTTGCATGATTAGACAATCGACTTTTGTATAAGGCAAAATTAAATTCATTAGGAAGAAATTCCACCCGTGGTGCCAAAAAGGTGATGTATCTGTTGGTGAGGAGTGGAAAGCGTTAGTCCCCGTAGCAAAGTTTAGAGACAGAGGGCAGAAATAACATCAAGAAATGTTTTGTGCTTTTATTGAAAGCTCTTTTGTTCAGATATGACCTTTCTAATGAAATGAGCAAACAAGAAGAGGAAGCCTTCCCCAGCTACCTTTTCCTGGGTAATCTGTGATCCAGGCAGCGGAGGGCCTTTCTTTTACTCTGGATGTAAAAGTGGTTTCATTTCTTCCCAGAAACTGAATATCCAGTCTTGTGTTTACAGGTGGCATGAAGTAAAAACCAAACTGAGCAACACGGTTTTATGTGGCCTTTGCTTTGAAAGGGAATAGTTGTCTTTACAGCATTAGCTTTTATTCTTTCTTATATTTTTTTTTAAATACAGACCACCCAGCAGTCTAGATGCTGCACTTCTGCATTATTATTATTATTATTATTATTATTATTATTTGTTATTTTGAAAAGGGGTTGTATATTCTATGTGTTCAGAAAAATGGTGCAGTCTTCTGGGTGGATGGTGAGCACAGCTTACTGTCTTGCTTTGTGTGTGTATATTGAATACACCTGTCGAACACAGGCAGTCTGTCTTTTCAGGGTTTGAGGTGCCTCCCTTTTCCTTTAACGTTCAGTCTGGCGTCTTTTCCAAGCCCTAGACTGACACTGTTCACCCCCAGGTACACCGGTAGCAGGGCAGGCGTTCCCACAAGCTGGCACCTGCTAGCAGTTCCTTCGTTTCATTCTTTAAAATGGTACCTGAGCTTCCATGCCCATTCATTCAAGCCTTGTCTTCTGGGGCCTCCGATAAGTGGAGGCGTGAGGGGAAAACTACTGCCAGGTGTGGCTTGCGTGTGATGGTAGGCATGAGTTCACTGAAATTAGCCCAGTCCCCACTGGCGCATTTTCCACAGCCTCCTAAATGTTCCTTGAGTAGTAACGGTCTCTGCATGCTTTGTAAATGTCTGAGCTGAGGATACACAAATTTTAAATGTATAAAATGGATAAAAATCATAAAATAAAATTCTTTAACGCATTCAACGCTGTGAATTCTAAGACGGGTGCAGGATTTCTCTTGGGTAATGTCTGCCGCCCGCTGCCCTTTCCTGGAGGCAAAAGTATTCAAACATTATGCTGTAATAGTATGAATTTTTGAATATTCAGTGTTAATGCTAGAGTCAGATGCATTTCAAAAGTATTCCTAATACGTGTCTGTTGAAATTGTCTCGTTGCTTTGGAAGTAGGGAAGGTAGCCAGTTTTATTCACATGCCAAAAAAAAAAAAGAAAAAAAAGAAGCCATCCACCCTCCCACTGCCGTCCTCTGCCCTGTAGTGACTTCGGAGAGATTACAGCATTGGAATTTCCCCCGTTCTTCTTATGGACTGATTGCTATTACTTTAGATGTAAACTGGATTGTGTAACTTCCTGTATCTGTTAATGTATGGATAGATTTTATACATTTTTTTTCCATTTACAAAAATCAACTTGAAAATGAGGTGCTTGTCTTCATTTCGGTGTATGTGTCTGTGTGCCCGCGAGCGGTACCCGCTGGATGGCGGCAGCTGCCCGGTGGAGGCCAGGGTTTTTCCATTGCAGTTGCTTCTCTTTCTGGCTGAAGGATTTCCTCTAATCCACTGTGACCAGCTGAAGCTTACAGCAAAAATGCCCTAGTTTTCCTTCTTGAATTTGTTGAGTCTGCTCACAGCTTGTGAACCCAGTGGATTACAAGACTGTGATTTTTAACATCTTAGCAGTGCATCCTTCTGAGCTGTGCAAGAGAAGATCTTTGCAGCGCAGTGGATTGTACCGTTAGTGCTCTGAAATTTCTTCCCTGGTACAATTTCTTCGACACAAACAAGGAAAGCTGGTTGCAGATTCCTTATGTCCCTGGTGTGTTATTTCTGCCCTTCTCCTTCTCCCCATCCTCTCTCTGAATTAAACGCTGCCTTCTGTGCAGTCCAGGCCAGTTCTTTAAACCAGACCGGGGAAATTGTTTGGCTTTTTTTGGGAATAACAGATGCGTACTTCACTCTGCCTGCTTTCTCTGCCAAAACGTCTGCTGCAGCAGCCTAATAAATAACTTTTTTTTTTTGCTAGATGTGGAAACCAGATTGTACTCAAGTTCTGGCAAAACTCTGCTAAAGAAACAGTCCGCATCTTAGCCTCTAAGCCAGGTCTAAGCCTTTTGAGTACTGCCAAGCCAAGGCTACCTTCTGGGTCTACTGTAAGTTGTGGCCAGCTTGTCCTTCAGACGCAGCTGGCTTGGGCCCCGTGATGATGCTGCATCGGGTGTTCACAGAAGAATCTGCTCTTCGTCTCTCCAAACAGGAAAGCGAGGTAGTTACTGTACAGCAGTCCTGCCCCGTGCATACATGTCTCATTAGATTTCGCTTTTATTTTCAATCACTTTCTTAGAGACAAAATGAGCTTAGTTACGCTTGTGAACATCAATGCAGACAGAGTCATTTCAAGCCACAGTGGAAGGAAAATCATGGCTGGGAGGTGTTCGTCCATATTCCTCACTTTGCTCTTTCAAGTCAATATTTTGACAGAAGTATTTTTGGTATTCCAAGACAGACATCCCTGTAGGAAGTGAAATATGTAGAACTTGTATATATTTCGGTTTAAAGAAGTCCCTCTAAAGTTGTGCTCCATCATGCGGTGAGAAGTTGGCCTAGAGTGCCTTGCAAAGGTGGAGTTAAAATTTTTAGCTCTAGAGAAAGCTGTGCTTAGGTATATTCTAGGCAGCAGGCGGACTGCTCAAGGTGATTTTTTAAGAAAAAAATGGAAATGGGGTAAGAAAAAAATCAGAAGCCATGCATTTGTGAATGATAGATTTATCAAATACTTGCATTTAGCTGCTGTGTATAAAGTGAAATCTGCAGTGTAGACGGTAATGTCTGTAGTTAATTTCTGAATATTTCTCATTTAAAGTTGCTTTTTATTTGTGTGATACACAAACTGTTCAGGCTGAAAGCGGCTGTGGTGAGTGTCTGCTTTAGAATAGTCGTTTGAAGTTTCAGGTGAAATATGTCAATGAGGTGTGTCTCAATAGTCCTTGGAAGAAGGGATGGGGGCAGGGAGGGAGGACGTAGCCCTGTGGTACATTACGGCGATGTTTAAAGCACAAGTCTCACATTTTTACAGTGGAAATTATTTAGGAGTTCTGGCATTTCCCTTTTAATTTGCAATCTTATGTTAATAAATGTTAGCCTTTTTAGTACTATAATTAAAAATAAAACTCTCGTGTGTTTCGATTGGCTTCTTGTTGCACTACTATTGCAAAATCAATCTAAAAGGGCTTTTTGCTTTTGTTTTTAATTATTTCAGTGAACTAAGCGTTATCGCACAATGAAATCACTGTAAGCCAGGTCACTGCGTAGAAAGTTAACACGAGGCTCTTTTGTAATCGGCACTGAGTCATGTCTGGACATCCAGTGCTTGGTTTTGAACAGTACCGAGTGTCCTGACCTCCCTTTTTGTAATGAGAGGTGAGTGGACTGTGCTTGGAACTTGCTGGGTTCGGCTTTAGTCACTGCGCCCCTTGGTGTATAAAATAACCAGGTTTTTGTTCCCCCTGCCCTCCTTTAATTTCCTTTTCGCCTTGCTTCACTAAGTATTTAGAAATAAGTGTCTGATGCAATTATTAAAGATTAAATAGTAAAGGGTTACAACCCAGTGAACGTGGGCACTATGTGTCTGCACCATATGGAGAAACCAATTCCTTTTACATCCTGGCGTTGCTTCCTTACGTTGGCGGCTGCCGTAGCATCATCTTCATCAAGGAAGGGATCCCGCAGGCTTCCAATTAACCTCGAGTACAGATTGGAGCTCAGATTCCCAGATGTGACAGGATGGTGTGAAGGTTCATTACTCTGCATTAAAAAGAACAACCCGAGAGAAGGCGTTTGTCCCTGCAGCTCCAGTCCAGAAAGTTTTCCACCCTGTCTTTATAACCCCAACCAAGTGTCGGTACTGCTTCTCGCCTGATTTGTTCATTCATTTCTACCAGCGCCTTCTGCCATGAATCATTTTCCTTGCGAATAAATTAACCTGCGTCCTGAAAATACATAATACGGTCTGAAAGGCCCTTTTACGAGCGGTTCCTGCAGGTAAGTGGGTTTTAGAGGGGCGGGCGGGCAGGTGCCACTGCACACGGGCACAGGAGCGGGTGAGACCGCAGGAAATCAGTCTCCCTTTTGCCTGAGGGACGGGGGCTCTGAGCTGGGATGGAAACAGGGGGTCTCTGGAAGGGAGAAAGCGGAAGTGCTCCGCCTTCCTTTTTCCGGGCGATCGTGGCGGCGGTAGCAGAGTGGTAAGGGTGGCGCGGCCAGGCCTGTCTTAATCCACCGCCATCCTGCATGGGGAGGGGTTGTGTTGTCACTCGCTGGTGGCGGGGGACCCGCGGCGGGCGAGATGGGCGGCGGGAAGGCGCTCGGGGCCGGGCCCGGAGCTCTGAGGCAACGCAGCCTGGGCCCTCCGTGCTGGAGGGGAGCGGGCTTGGCCCGGGCGAGGCGGGTGTGCCCCGGCGGTGAAGGCGCTGCTGCCGTTCTGCTCGGGCAGAGCCGGCGGTGAGCTGGTGCGGGAGCCCGGCCCTGCAGTGTGGCCGGCGGGGGGGCAGGCCTGCTGCCTTGTGTGCCTTTGGGACTCGGGTAGAGCGCAGGCTCCTTTGGTCTCTTGTTTGATAACGGGTTGTTCGGTTCATGCAGCTCAGGCAGCGCACGATGTTCTGATTTACAGCGTGCCCTGGCTTGCCGAGCAGGATAGCATGCGCAGGGGTGCAAGTGTGTGGTGCCTGTGAGTTGTAGGGTTGGTGTTGATCGCTTGATGGATGTGCCGTTGTCGGTCAGGATGAATTGTGTCATGACAGACAGTCTCGTAGTGCAGCTGTTAAGATTTCAGGAATGCCGAAGGTACTTCACGTTTACAGATCCGTTATGTACACCAGTCTGGTATTACTCGTTATTGGAGATCCCGAAGTGTGAGTTCCCTACCTCTGCGAGCCCAAAATACACATCTGCTTTGTACATGAAGGCGGTGTATACTGCAGTGCAAAAGACTAGTCAGTCAGGTGTCCTGACTTCTGGAAAGAGTGAGCTTTGGATTAGGAAGAATGCTCTGATGTGCATATGTGCAGGACGCCTGTCAGTCACAGGGCTGTTGTCAATCAGGGAAGAAGCTTAAACCTTACGTGAGGTCCAGTTTGTAGAGGTATATGAACTGCATGAGGCATTACAACTAGTTAAAACTGCTTTTTCATGTCGTAGCATACTTTGTGTGGGTAGATGGTAAAGCGCAGTATGTACAAGTTACAAGCATCTCTAACTATTGTTTCTCTTTATGCAGCCAAAATGAAGTTCAATCCATTTGTGACCTCAGACCGCAGCAAGAATCGCAAACGACACTTCAATGCGCCTTCTCACATTCGAAGAAAAATAATGTCCTCCCCACTCTCCAAGGAGTTGCGGCAGAAATACAACGTCCGCTCTATGCCCATTCGGAAGGATGATGAAGTCCAGGTAGCTGCGCTGTCTGTCTTTTAAGTTGTATTGTCACACCTGAACTTCTGTCTGTGTTTTGGTTTTCGTGTGCAGCCTGTGCAGAAGGGAAGGGCTGGACAAATTCAGATTGATGGTGGAGCTTTGCTGTGAATCTTGCGGAAATAATACAAGTTAATATAGTCATAGACTTGGCCTGTTGAACGTTTCTTGAGATCACATCAGCGAGAAGGAGAATACGATGAACACAAGCATGCTGGCAACTTTGCTGCACTTCAGTTAGGTGTGTTGGTTGTCATGCTGGGTTGAAGGCTTTTAAGAATAAAGCGCAAAACAAAGAATTGTTTTTCTTTTTTGGAGACTGTTTGCTACCCGTGATATTTGAAAGATGAACTTAGAAATGAATCCCAAGTGAAGGGGCTTTTTTGATTTAAACTGTGATGATAGATGAAAAACCGTTGAAGAACTGTTGAAGTTGACCATTATCCTTCTGGTTGCAAAGATACGGAGATCCTTCTTTAGGGCTTACTGCAGGGAAAATGGGGGATAAGTACAGTCCTGATCCATGATACTTCCCGTTTTAGTGATGCTGAAATTGCCCAGTAATTGATGTCTTCGTAGCATGTGCTACAAAGAGCAGAGGTGGGCTTTCAACCTGTGCAGTTGCTGTTTTCTGTTGGGATAATTATACTCAGTGTTTCATAAGGCCTGCTAATTGTTCAAGGGGTGGTTTTGAAGCATGAGACAGTGTGCTGCTTGTGTTCGTGTTTAGGTTGTGCGGGGACATTACAAGGGACAACAGATCGGCAAGGTGGTCCAGGTGTACAGAAAAAAATACGTCATCTACATTGAACGTGTTCAGCGTGAGAAGGCTAACGGCACAACTGTCCACGTGGGGATCCATCCCAGCAAGGTACAGCGCATGAAGCGCCATCTGAAAGGCTTGAGGAGACCTTGTTGTTGGCAAATGAGGACAGTGCTGCTGGCATGAGTAGAACCTCGTTACGACACGTGGAATAACGAATTGAGATACTGCGGTGTTTGGGGGATAATAAACAAGGAATAGTTACAGTGTTGTGATAGTGGAGAAGTGACAGCTGAAGCCAAGAACTCCTCAACATTTCTAGGGCTTAGTTGGTGGAGAAGCTGCTAGAGACTTCAGGCTCTTGCTGAAATACTCTTTTTAAGAGCTTGGTGCTTTTAAAGCACACAACAGATGATTTAGAAGAACCCTCATCTTTGCAATGTGGCATTTGCACTGGGTTAGAAATGTTTAGATAGATGCTCAGAATTGTAATTTGTTCTTTTGGGCTGTTGTGAACTAAGTTCTTCTGAATCTAGTTTTAGCCTGAAGTGATTTACAGCGTTTAGAGTTCACGAAAACCAGGCAGAGCCTGTTTAGATCGTAACAGGAAAGTATTTCTAACTAAACAGAACAACTTGCCACAACCTGGTTTGAAGCAGACGAAATGAGTCTGCTTCAGCCTTGCCACGTGGGCACGCACACTCAGGTGTTGGTGGAGGAAATCCAGTTGTAACAGGTTTTCTGGTCTAAATGGTGGGTACGTTCAGCAGAGGGAGAGCAGAGTTATTCCAAAACAACATAATGGCTTGTGTGCAGTAATAACATTTGATGGACAAGGTGACATTGCGATGGAGCCAGTGTGTGGTAAATAGCAGTGGAAGACATGTAATTCCGTGCTGCTCCTTTATTTCTGTGAAACTCTTCTCTAATTGGGAATCAGACCTTGATAAAGCTTCACATAAAGATTCTGGATTGTCAAGCAGAAGGAACAGAAAAATGTTTTCTTGGTTACAAACTTGCAGTTTGTAACATTGTATCTAAAGAGGTAGGAATTAATTGCAATTAAGAGAGACCTAAATGCACAGCGGAGCTGAGGAGGAGTGTGGAGCAAGTACTCCTTTCAGTAATAGCAACACATTTATTTCTTTGCCAGCTGAAGGGGCACAAAGAGCACTGAGGGCTTACGGGCTGAGCATCAGAGCTTCAGCTTCTCCTTAAGGCCGTGGCAGCACACGGCCTGCGAGATTTACCTTTCATGTGCTTGTGATACTCAGTAACCGCCTGGCACTTGGCAGCTGCTCAATAGCAGATGTGTTCTTCAAAGCCTCTTTATACGAGTCACCACGGTACATGAATTTTTACTGTTGCCTGTAGTTCTGCCAGATGCACTGGCTGTTCCAGACAGTACAGCAATGAGAGGGTGATGAGCAGGAGCAGCGTGTTTTTCCAGTGTTCCGAAATTTAGCTAATACTGCTTAAAACACGGAGAAACTAAAGTAGTGATCCGTTACTTGCCTTTGTGGTGGTGGGGTCAGCTGTATCCTGTGTTTCAGGCGGATGTAGTAGCCACCGTGTTTGAGCAGCATAACGGCAATTTGATTTACTTCAAAGTAATTATTTTTTATGTAGATAAATAGAAATGTGGCTGCTCTTCAGTTTGTGCAAATGCTTTGGCTGTGCAACTGTCCATTCACTCTGATCCCTGAGTGTACCTGGGAAAACGGTGAAACACGGAGGTGGTTCAGTGCCTCGGTTCTTCTTAAACCAAATTAGAAATAAAATTGTCTGTGGGAGTAAGACTTGGGTGATGCGGTGCAGTCTGTCAGTGGTGATTGTCTTGCACTGTGCTGTGTCATGACAGTTCTGTCAGGATGCTGTGCTTGAACGCTGGAGAGATGCTAAATTCTTTGTCCTTTCTCTAGGTGGTGATCACGAGGCTAAAACTGGACAAAGATCGCAAAAAGATCTTGGAGCGTAAAGCCAAATCTCGCCAGGTTGGCAAGGAGAAGGGCAAATACAAGGAAGAAACAATCGAAAAGATGCAAGAATAGATGGTTTCCTCTTTGATGCTATTAAAGAACTGCTACAATGAAATCTAGTGTTACGTCTTCTTTAGAAAGTCTTGCCTACGCTGTGTCTGCTTAGCATTTAAATATTCTGGGGCTGGCTGGTAAAAAATAAGTCCGTTGAATCAAAAAGCTTTTTATAAATTTTTTTTTTTTGCTTTTAAGAAAACTAAAGACTTTTTCCTTGTAAAGGAATGTTTCAACCAACGTTAGAGTAGTGCAAGCCTGTGCTTCTAAGGACCACTGTACTTCTGTCTCTCCTGCTGATCTTTAACACTTGTTTAGTTGTGTCTACAGCTGTAAATGAGCGTGTTCGTTCAGCGCAGCCTTCAGTATTTTATCAGGCATTTGAAATAAGCTGTTTCTGGCCACGAGTCTCTTTACTCCTCTTGAGTTACATTTTTTCACCTCTAGTGAATTTGACAGCAAAGGATGATATTTTAGTGATCCACCAGGCGTGTTGTGGCCAAATGCAGCACTGAATTTGCTGTGTGATGTCTGGGGGGGGTCTCACGTTACTGCTGGAGTTTGAGGGTGGGGTGTGACCTCACCAGTGGTTTGAGCAGGCCAGGAGCGAAGGCAGCCGCGGTGCTCTTGCTACTTTGGTTGTACTTTTCTGTACGAGGAAAGGAGGTTTTCAGCGCTTTGCACAGAGGTAGCTGCAACGTGTTGAAAACAGCCCTGCAGTTAAG
>VWZZ01002693.1:2251783-2265219 GCA_013399095.1 Psophia crepitans
CCCGGGCGCTTCTGCGAGCCGAGATCCAGCCGCCGGGCACGGCGGGAGCAGACGCCCGTGAGGCCGCCGGAGCGTGGGACCTGGGGCCGGGAGCGGTGTCTCCGGGTTCCGATTATCCGTCACGGGGTTCCCTCCAGCCCGGTGACCGTCTGCGTGCGCAGCGCCCTGAGGCAGGGAGAGCCGTTGTCGAGTTAGGTAGCGGTTGAGCAGTAACTGCCTTTTTCTCTTCTCGCTTGATCTCTTCTAACTTGTTCCACCATCCTCTAGTTTCACGCTGGATGGGACTGAAAAAGTCGCTGCAGTACATCTCCGTTCTGTGCTTAAATGTGTGCTGGCGGCCCAGCCCTGCGTGTGTCCTCGGGCACCACAGCTACATCTGAGCGGAGACATTTTTCCTGCAGTGTAGCTGCTCGGATTAAAAAGTAGACGAGTTTTTGTCTTTCTCTTTTCCTTAGGAGATAATGACTACTTAATCTCTCTTCCTCTCTCTGACATCCTCTGTACTCCACAGGTACCGACTGTCTTTTCTCTTAGTTGTTTATCTAAACTTGGAGGAACTTTACTCGAGTTTCGTTTAGCTCTGATGTTTACTGCCTTGATTTCAAACCTGAAGTATGCTTTATGCCTGAAAACTTGCCTGTCCTCAGAAATACCTTGGAAGTATGTCTTCCAGGCATATCCTTAAAGTATATGGGTCACCAACAGATGGTCTGCCATTATTCCAAAATACAATTGTTTGGCAAATATGACTAGAGCACTGTTGTGTTATGATTCTGTAGCACGTCTATAGTAACAGTGCAGTCTGTTAACTTCTCATCTTGTTAAAAAGGGAAAAAAAAAAAGAGCCTCTACTCAAAACCTAGTTTTGAATAGGATTGTTTATTTTCTAACAAAAGAAGTCAATGCAAACTGTAACTGGCCTAAGAACTCACATTGCATAGGCTAAAACTCCCAAACAATGACTCTGGGACTCCTTGGAAAGGAGGGGTGGGTTCCTGGCACTTGATCCAGGCGACATTAGCTTTGCAGCATCCATTTGAAAGTTGACAAGGTGAATGTGGATTGATGGATGAAAAATATTGAATGTTATCCATGTTATAAAAAGGTTGGAAGCCACTGACGTAGCATGAGTTTTTGCTACTCAGTTTGGGGAGGGAGGGGTTGAGTACATAGAGGGAAATCCCTTATTGAAATTAAAAATAAAAAATAAAAAAAATCTCCACTTTGCTATGAAGTTCCATGAGCTGCATAGATCGCTCGCTGTTGGAAAATCTCATTTCATTCTCATTTCATATGTGTGTGTATAGCTGCAGTTTTACTATTTTCAATTTCAAGAGTTGCTTGGTTCTTGCTCTTTTTAGCCTAACTATGGCTTCTGTCATAGTTTTCTTTCAGCAAGAATGGAAAATCTTATCCTATGGATAATTTCAAGTGGCCTTGAGATTTTATTTTGTATTCAGTTTCTAAAACCCTCATTTGTGATATAAAATGGAAAGACACCTTTTGATACTGAAATTTTCTGTAAGCAGAATTTTGCAAATGGAGAAAATGTTTATTGTTTACTGTTAGCATTAGAACATCCAGCTACAGTAGTTTACTAACTTGCTGGTAGAATTGGCTGTGAAATGGAGCAAGGACACTGACTGCATAAGGTTTCACTCCTCTTCAGAGCAAGTTTTGTTAAATACAGCTGTACGCTTCTGTTTGCTAGAGCTGCGTTACTTATTTTGCAGAGCCTTAGCTGTGCCTCTGCAACTTACTCAGCTGGAAGAAGTTAGAACACTCGCGTTGAGTCACCTTCCATATGATCAAAGTTGAACTCGTTCCTGTTTGGGATGTTTTTTCCTATGTATCTTGTGGTCAGTCATAACATGACACCTAATCAGCTGTTTCTCTCCTTCCTTCTTGCAGTGTTATCAACACAATGCTGGTGACATGTGCTGTTTGCTGCTACCTGTTGTAAGTATAAATAATGTCTTGCCTCTTAATCAAGGCACAGTTCTGATGCAATCAAAAGTTCCTTTTTTCTATCTTGAAGACATTTAGGAAGAAGCTTTTCAAGTGTGTCACAGATTTAGACACATGGTAATTTTTGGCAGCTCTTGGAATTCTTAGTTCTAGAGACCTTCAGCCTGCTGAAGAAAACGTTTTCCTCTTGGTGAATACTGACTTAAAACAAACTTAAATTCCTCTCGTTATCTTCTGGCACATAACTGTTGAATAGAACTCTGTGTTGACTTCATATTACTCCTGTCCAGTTCACTGGCATGTTTGCTCACAAGCATAATGGCAGTTTGTCAATTCTAGAATTTTTCTGATTCACAGTAGAGCAACAACTTTCTGCCTTTTTCATTCTTTATATCCTTACATTTATTTCTAAGGTGATAGTAATTTAAACTTACCAGTGAGTTCTGCTTTACTTAGTTTGGTTTAATATATTCTCAAAATCTGGTAGAGCAGTGGGTGGAAAACTTATACATGGGGTTTTTGATGTATAAAATAATTTTTGTGACAAACTTATGATGCTTTGATATATTAAGACTGTTTCTTTTTAAATGCATACTATATTTTGAGGTTACCTCTTTTTCTGTAAGAGAATTAGTAGAAATAACAAAATGGCTTGTTGAGGAACTCTCATGCCATGTTTGTGCTTTTGGTGTTTGTCAAAAGGCAAGCTAGTTGTAGCTGGAGTCCACAAGAGAAATCATGGTTATTGTTTTCTTTCTGTCTCTTTTTCCTTTTTTTTAAGACTGTAGAGACTGATCTTGTCAAAGAAAGCATTATGCAGGTGTAACTTGTTTGGGAAGAATTTGTTATGCAGAGTAAATTGGTAAAAAGCTGGTTAGATCTTTAAGGGTTAAATTGTAATAAAATCATTATTCAGAGTTCCATTTGAACCTGGGTAGTAGTTGTACTTTCCTGAAGAATTTAGACATTACTTATGCTACTCTAAGGAGCTTAACATGCAGAAATGCATTTCTGATCTCAAGACTCGTTCTTAAGAGCTGGCAGCCAAAAGCCGTATTATCAGTGGCAGCGTTTCCAGGAGGGGCCTGTTTGGTTCCCTGCTGGGTTGGCCTGTGGTACAGGCTTATGCAGGTTTGATCTAGTTTAATTATGAGATATTCAAGTTTTATACAGGTGAGGCCTTTTTTTTTTTTTTTTTCTCAGAGCATTTGACACGTGATGTCTTAAGAAATAATTTTTTTTGATAATTGTAAAACTACAGCAAACTTGGTTCTGTATCTATGACAGTTTTTTGAATTAAGGTTTTGCTGAGCAGCTGTAGAAACTTGAAGAGATTTGTAGTGCCAGCAACTGGAATTTGGGGTTAAAATTTGGGAATTCCGGTGGTGTGAGGGCCTCCTTGACTGCACGTACAGTATGTAGCAGCTGAATCTCATGGAAAGTCCCAAATGCTTGGCTACGAAAGGACAACCGGATGCTAATTTTTACTAGGTTACAGTAAGCTTGGGGGTGGTGTTTTAGATCTTGTTTTAAAGTTCTCACTTCAGTTCTTCCTACTATATATTTTAATAGAATTAATGTCCTACTCTTCTAAAATCCTTGAAACCTAGGGTTTGTTTTCTTTTTTGTTTGAAGGGCAGTTTCTTTGAAGCTGAGGCCACGTGGCATCTGCAGGAATTCTCTGAATTATGATGGGAAATGTATTTGTGGTAGAACTTAACTTTGAATGCTGTAAACTCTTCAAACGTACAGTGGTACTTCACTTGTGAGTTTAGTGATTTCTTTTTGGTGGTTTTGGTTTTCTTTTTTTTTTTTACTGAAACAGACCTATTATAAATCTAGTGTCATTAGTGTGATTTCTAATCTGTTCTTGCATGTCCAGTGAGGGGATTCTTTTGTAATCTTGTGGACTTCAGCTTGTTTTCTGTATTACCTTCATTTTTCTTCAATTACATCTTGGAAAAAAGACAAGCAGCAAAATCTTTCTGTGTTTTAAACCATCAGTAATTACACCCAACCACATAAATTACATACACATTGTCTGCTTGCTGGAATACAACAAAAAGCAGATTTTTTTCTCCTCATGTTCCAAGATAGAACTTGCCTCATTGTGCAGTCCCTTTTTTTTTTATTTTTCTTTTTTTCCCCTTTTTTTTTTCTCTTCCCATAAATTCTATATAGAACCATAGAGCAGCTGTGTTTGGAAAGGACCCCAAAAGATCACCTGGTCCAACCTTTCTTTACTCTGTTTTAGTCAAAAATATGTAACTTTGGTCTTGCCATATCCTTTTCCTTTTTTGGGGGAGGCATTCATAAAATTTCAGACCTTAATTTCGGTGACTAAAGAGACTCATTTTTCATACCAGTCTTGAAGGAAGCCCAAAAGAATAGTTTCTGAGGATTCTTTATTGGATATGTTAGGATTAAAATAAGTTTTTCTGTTGTCCCAGGTCTGGTCCTCTGTATTTGTGTGTTCTTAGTAGGTGGCTGGTGCCATTATCTACTTCATTTTAGAGCTGTTCAGAACTCTGCTAGACATACTCTTATATTCTCTGAGTTACCTTTCCAGTTGAAAATAGGGGAGAAAACAATTTCCTGGCTTCATTAAACACCACTTGATTGACAAATTTATTTTCATCAACCTGAATTTGTGCTGACTAAATTTTAAATGTCAACCCCATTTCAACTTCATTTTGAATAGCCATATGGATCACATGGTGTTAATTTGGTTGTTCTATAGAAAATTTTTGCATGGGTAAGTGCATAATTTGTGTACAGATATTGTACCCAGCAGCTTCTTGAGGGAGAATACACGAGCCTCAGCAACCTGGTAAAATATAAGGCAAAGTATAAGGAGTTACTGCTGCAGAAATTATAGGTTACACCATGTTGTAAGGTACTGTCAAAGTCTAAATCTCTTTTGCTGTTTAGAAAGCAACTTCTGAAACAGTACCGTGATATTCTCACAGAGGACAGGGTGCTTGAAAAGTGGTATTATTTGCTAGTGATTCTAAAGGATTAAAATGCGGTTGCCCAAACCGACATTTAAACAGAGATAGCAGGACCTTAATCTGTAATGTGTGGCACAGACAGATGGCAGTTATGGTAGAAAGACCTTTTAAAAAATCTTTCTGGTAGAACATAAGGGACTTTAATTTCCTTGTCTGAGCTGGGTAATTAACACTAGCTGTTGTAAGTGGTATGTGGTAGAATTTAAGGAGCCGTGGGTGGCTCGAATGCCATACCTGATTTTAGCAACTCTAGAACATTACACGTTGGATACAGAGGCTTGCTTTGTTTTACTTTGAATGCTGCGTTTTGTTTTGCGTTGTCATGATAGATGATTGTATAAAGCAGCATTGCTTAAGCAAAATGTGGGAAAAGCTTTTTCATTACTTGAATGCAAGGGAGTTGTAGAGTTCAGTGCCTAACTACTGCTTTAAATTATTAGGCCCTAGCAGAGCAGGGAGGAGGAATATACTATTGACCTGTAATGGCACTGTGGCTTGGAGCTTGGGTATCCAGCATGGTCCCAACAAATAGCTTTTGAAAACTGCACAGTGCTTGCCTAAAGCATGGTTATACAGCTGGGACACGTCAATATTTTCAATGTGCTTCCAGCTCATTTAATTCACAGCCATGCTGGGCCTGAACTCAGGGAGCATAGTGAGGTGAGAGATTTGTGCATAGAGTTCCTTCCTTCTGTGCAGTGAGAAAGGGAGTAATGTCCTTTAACAGGCTTTTAGTGTTCCTACCCTCCTCCCACTTCTGTTAGTTCAGGATGCCAAAGGCAGATGGTACAGTGCTCTGTCACCCCATCTATCTGTCTTCTGTATCTGAAAATTAACCCTTGCAAAATAAACGCCGTGGTATTTTTAAGAGCTAATTTGTTTTTCCCCTAAAGTAAATTTGACATAATGATTAACATGGCTTCAAAATACATTGTTGTCATCGCTTTGGATAGCAAAGTGGAAACATGTCAAGGTAAAGGTTATTGGCTGCTCTTGGTGGTGTCTTGCTGATGTTTTAATTGCTTTCTAGAGCCTGCATGTTTCAAGGCTTGCATGACTGATAGACTGCTGCAGGCTCAGCACATCTTTCTCACCAGAGTCTTGCTTTGTGCAAAATTGAAAGCACACTGAAAATAAATATTTGTAAATTTTAAGAGGATTGATGTGTTTTCTTTAAGTCTGGCCCACATCTTTTGCCGCTGGCTGTTCTAGCCATTTTACAGCAGACCTGCACTTCGTTTGCTGGTCAAAGCATCAAGGTTTGTGTGGAATTTTCCATGACTGCCTAAGCACTCTGATACATTTGTGGCAGCTCCCATTACAAAGCTGCTCTGCTTTTTCTCCTCCTTACAAAGCATTCTAGAAATAGCAGACAGATGAGCCAGTGTGTTCACTGAATGTGTTTATATAGTTAGTATTTAATATAGATTTAAATCCATGGAAGCATCCATTGCTTTTTCTGAATCTTGTAATATTTACAAAGCAAATGCGTCTTTTAACAGTGGAATATTTATTTCTGTTTAGCTTTTCTGGATGTTTTCCACAAACTACATTCCTCTTTTTCTCGGTTCTGGCTTCTGCTGTGTTAGTTTGTGAACTGCTCTGATGACAAGGCTGCTGTTGCTGATGGCCTGGGGTTGTCATATTGGTTTTGTTATTCTGGGTGTTCGCTTTTGTTTGGGTTTTTTTTTTGTAGCATTGTACCTTTATGCTTCAGGTCCCTCTTCCATGATCTCTGTTTAAATTAACTTTTGTTCAACCTCTGATGAAAAATATACCATGTCTGCAGGGGCAGGTGGTTGTACACTGGAAATAAGAGTAAATGAGACAGAGGATGTTTCTCGGAGGTTCTTGTTTAAAGGATGCGTCAAAGGCACTGAGAAAGAGTCTCTCTGTCTTATGTTTCTGTCTTCTGAGCCCACAAATACCTGTTTCCTATGTCTCAAAACATTTTCCTGTCAAAGTACGAGAGAAACACTGTCAGATGGCTTTGTGTTGTTTTAAATTGAACAAGTCAATTTATTGTTTCAGATGTGGAATGATTCGGAACCAGATCTTCATTGCTGGTATCTGGTTTTTGTGTATGAAGTTGCGTAAAATTTTGACTCGATACTAGACCTTCCTGAAAATTGTCTTTCTCTGGTAGCGTTTGTGCTTTGGACAAGCCTTTCCATTACCATAAACTTTGCAATTTGGCTGATGCTCTCTCTTTTGGGTTGGGGGGGTTGTCTTGCAGTTGGCTGATTGCGATTCTGGCTCAACTCAACCCTCTCTTTGGGCCGCAGTTAAGCAATGAAACAATCTGGTATCTTAAATTTCACTGGCCTTAAGGATGTCTGTCCTCTGCTGCAATTTATTGACTAGGTGAGTACGAACAGATTTATTAATGTATTTGGTATGTTAAAGTCTTGGCAGAAATTGAACAGTTGTGCAAGCAGTGTGTTCAGAATTGCTAGCTGTTTTGCAGGAGAAATCTATCTTTGTATAGGCTGCAACAAAACATATTCTGGATGTTAATCTTGACTGGATACCATGAAAAGCTTGGACTGAATTCTTGTACAGTTATTTTTCTCTGCTATCGTGTCATGTAGTGCTGTGTTTAGTAAGCAGGGGTTTGTAAGGAGAATAGTACACCTTTTCCTACAGGGAAAAAAAACCCACCAAAATTGGGCTCGGGTGTCTTCTAGTAACTAACAAAGTGCATTTCCTAATCTTTAACAATTGTTACAACCGTTTTATCCAAGACGTCCTGATTTCCAAGGCAGTGTGCAGTTGCCCTCATTCATCTGGGAAGTCAGAGTGAGAACTGCAATTAGAATAGTTCGTTATCTCCTGTCCGTGTATAGTGCTAACACTGAACTTCCAGATGAATGTTTTGGTTTGTTTTTTAATGATAGCTGGTGTCCAGCTTTAATCATAGATGAGCCTGGTGGTGGTTATCTGGGTAGTGCTATTGGAATGCTGCTGTTGCAGTTCTTGGGCTTGCTTTCTGACATGACCAGCACAAATAAAAAGTCTTGTACTAAAAGTACCGTGATGACTTCAGGGTTTTCTAGAACGGCAGCACTTGGAGTTGAAGGTTCAAACAAAGGATAGCTGTAGAAAGCAGAAGCAGTACCCGTGATTTCAGTTTTTAATGCTGGTAACTGAATAATTAAACACGCTTAGATGTTTTTTTTATCTGGGTTTTGTTGTCCTTTTACGTTTAACTGCCTACCTCCTGTTATTACTTTAACTTCTGTTTACAGAAGTCCAATAGCAGCAGACAGATGACAGTTGATGTTACAGCTCAGGATGCTTTACAGACAGCATTTAACTGAGCATTTACCCTGAAGCAAGCTCCGGTGCTTCAAAGTAGGCTTCATCTGAACTGTGGCAGTGTCAGACTGTGGCATGTGTATGTGTCTGTAGCTTCTGTTTTAAGCAGCAAGCAAAAGCTAAAGGTAGACTTGGCCCTGCTTCAAGTAGAGGCCTGTAATTAGCTAAGTCAATCAAGCTGAATTTCCTAGGTGCATTTTCACTGCTCATGTGTTAACACATAATTAGTTAGCTAAAACGGAGACCAGTGTATTTTGGTAATGGGCATACAGATTCCCCGAATCCCGTAGGATAATTTGTTTACCTGGGATCTGAAATGAAAGTGTAGTTACCTGGACAAGTGGATGCCTTGGATTTAAAAATGGGGCTTCCTTCTGAGTGATACATGGTCTGGGTGTTGCAACCGGTAAGGACAAACTGGAGATGAGATACAACTGTTGGACTCTGAAAGGGGGTAGATTTAGGTGAATTAGAAATCCTTCCCTGTGAGGGTGGTGACGCCCTGGCACAGGGTGCCCAGAGAAGCTGTGGCTGTCCCTGGATCCCTGGCAGTGCCCAAGGCCAGGTTGGATGGGGCTTTGGGCACCCTGGGCTGGTGGAGGATGTCCCTCCCCATGGCAGGGATTGGAACTAGATGGGCTTTGAGGTTCCTTCCAACCCAAACCTTTCTATGATTCTAGGTACCTGCTAGAAGAATCAGGGCTTTCCCCCTCCCTTTCAGTGAAGGATTTTCCAGAGAATTGCAAGTAAATTTGTACCAAGGAAGAGAGCGAACTAACGTGTTCTGGGATGATCTGAAAACTTACATGAGGAGCTGTCATTTTTAAACTTACTAATGGAGGATTTGAGACCTATATAGCATGCTGTTGTCTTATATGAAGCAGTTTGGTTTAACTTGTGATAATCTGATTTCATTGGCTTAATTTTGGAATAAAATTAAGGTTCTTTTCTTTGTGAAAAAGAACGCTTTAAAAAAGTAAAAGCATATAATAATCCTCAAATATCATAGTTAAACACTATGGGTTTTTCTTACCTTTAGATAGAAACGTGCTGTTACAGGATGTACCATTCTCCATGATCTCGCTTGAATTACTCTTGAGCGATCCAAGCTGCAAGGAGGTGGCTACCCTGATCAGGCTGCAGTGTTTGTCTTTTGCTGTTGTGTGCCTCTGCACTCAGAGCCTCCTGTTGACTTTCTCGCTAGACATGAGCTGTAAATTAGATTCCATCTGAAAGAGTTGGGATATATCTCTCTGACGTGGCATGGAATCCCATAAATATAGTTACCATTTCTTGTTTAACAGGTTTTTTGTTCTTAAGATGCGCTTTTCCAGCACTCAAGGTGCATGTACTGTTCTTTTCTGCCTCCTGTTTCTCTTTCAGTTGCGGTTTGGATGGATTAGTACAGGCAGTGCAAAGAGTTAAAGCAGAGAATTAAATACTAACTGCCAGAGTGGAGAGATCTTACTTAAAAAGGAGGATAGTCTAAGTGAACCTATTTTACTTGGCCAGCAGAGCAGGCTGAAAATGCCTGCAGAAGGCTACTATATTGTAGTGAGGAGCGTCAACAGATGCTGGCTTGATTGAAATTACACTAGTTTGGTCTTCTTTTTGGTCAGTATCCCTCCAATTCAAGTGGCGATGACGTATCGGATGACTCGTCTATGTAATCAAATTAATGGCTTGGATGGCAGTATGCGAGAACATGCAGACTTCTGGAGCTGTGGTAAATATGGGCTCTAGGCTCTGTGAAGCAATGTGATCTAACACTGCCTTTTATCCTTAAATTCGTCAATTTACAATCTGTGTTCTCAGACCAGCAACTTTCTTCTTGCAAGTGCAAGAAGGGCTGTCATCCAGATGACTGGATGCTGTTACAGCATTGCAAACTCACTAGTGAAAGAGCTGTTCTAAGAGCTTATAATGTAACTAAAACTACTTGCTGCAACTTCAGAAACGAAACTGCTAAGAAAGCAAGGAAGTAGAGATAATTCTTGAAGCTCTATAAAGATGAATTATCTACAGTTCTTGACCATTTCTCAGTGCGCCTGTGGAATGGAAATAGTTGTGGTTAACAATCAAGTCTTCAATTAGCAAATTGTATCCATGGAAAGGAGTAATTAAGTTGCCTCTTGCTTTGCAGGTAAAGAAGAGATTTCCTCCAGATGAAAAACTCCACTGACCCAAAGATGCCCTTAACATAGTTGGTTGGATACCAAGTCTGCGTTAATGCCTTAACCTTTCTATTCTGTTTAAATGGCTTGTTCAAAGCCCTGTATTTTTTCCTACTATACCATTCAGCAGTGTGCCTAATACCATTTATACTCCACTTTGGTACTGTAAATTTTTGCCTGTTAACTTCAGATGTGATGAAAATTTCTAAAGTTTTTATGGGTCATAGAAACAGCTTTCGTGTTCATTTTCCTCACTCGGTAGGAACGCTGTATATCTCTTGCAGGTCCTCTGTTCTCTTGCTGTGCTGTTCACCACTCTTCTGTTTGCACTTGACAAAAAAATGTGTGCAATGAAGCTGTATGAGGAGAGGAGAAACAGTGGTGCCACATGTTGCTGGCACTTATTTTTTTAAAATGAGTTGTATTCTTGGGAAATTTGGCCTTAAATTTCTCACGGCTGGAAATAAAACTAATCCTCTGCTTTATACAAAATGTTCTTGTGCCATGTTTAACTGTTATGTGCTTTTCTGTAGTTTTAATCAGACAATAGTTAGCCAGAGTTGAGCTGAGGAAACTTAGGTGAGGTGGATAAACTGTGATAAAAGACAGACAGTGAGATGAGACAAGCACACTTGCTGCCTGCATCAAGATCTTTCAGGTAATTCTAAACTAAGACTAAGTTTGCAATCTAAAATTCCTGAAAGGTCTGCAGGAAGAAGTCAGCGCTTAGCTGAAGAGCCTCTTCTCCATCAGCTTCCCCTTGTCCGATACTGGGGGGACTAAGTAGCAATGATACCATGACTAGTTTGAACTAAGCGTAAATAGTAATTCCAACAGGAGACTGATTTACTCCCTGGCCTTTTTGGAGGATACATATAGTAACAAGTGATTTGAACTGAACAGAAACAGCAGTTGTTTGGTACTTATTTGACACTTGCACCTGGAATTACAGACCTGATAAAGCACATGACAACGTAGGTCAGACATGAGATTGCTGAGGCTCCTTGGCATCAGCTGAGTCCCTCGAGTTGGGAATGAGTCTAGTAAGTGACTTGTTAAGGAATAGCTTAACAGGATGTAAATGCTGCCGCATGCGCAGGAGTCTTCAGGTACGCTTCCGTACCTCCTTACGTCATGGCCAGATAAACTGCAGTTATTCCGTACTGTTCTGTACTCAAGGATGTAACAGAGCAGTTCATTTTTTTTCCTTTTATTTCTTTTGGGTAGCACTTTACTTGTTCACGGGACAGGACTCGTTACTGTACAGGAAATTCTGAGATCCTGACAAAATGTTGTGACTTCCAGTGATCAAGAACTGGACAGCGTGAATCGCAGAACAAACAGGAGTCTGTTGGTTTTTACAAACAAGCACAGTGACTGTTGGGACTGGAATAGTGGAATTTTTTTTTAAAGGTACAGGCTACTGAGAGCTGTATTTTAACATGCAAGAAGTCGTACACCATAGCGCTGTATAGTCTGTGGCAAATAATTCCTGAGAAAATTGGAAACCGAATGATCTTACGAAAGCTTAGGTGGTTGGTTGGGTATTTTTAAAGTGTGTGGAGAAAAATGTTGACGTCGTATGAGGAGGGGAGGAGGAATCATCATTGACCATTTTGAATATATAGCAATTTTTAAAATACTTACCTGTCATATTTACCCTAAAGTGAGACATCAAAAAAGAAAATATCCAGTGACAAACCGTGGTAGTATTATACTGGTATCACCACTTTCTTTAACAAGCTTTGTGTTTCAGGCTCTGTGCTGTCACTCACTGGGGAAGATGCAGAAGTAAGCGGAGGTCACACGGCGTGATTCACTGTTGGTGAATTTACTGTAAAGACATACTCAAAGCCTGGGCAAACACGCCACAGTTCAAACTTTATTTAGGTGCTTCCCAGATCAAGATTTGGATAAAGGGAACTTTCCCTTAATATTTTCTCTGAAACAGATACCAGGTAGTGGCATCACTGAAGAAGCTGGAAAGCAGAAAAAGTGTTTTGTTTCTGTTCCGCTGAATATTGTGTGACCTACTGTTTGCATCATGATCATGGAATGGTCTGCTCCGTGTGTCCCAGGAGTTAACACTGCTTCAGATAAATAATTTTTATTTTTTTGCATGACTGCAGGAAATTAGAGCAGACGGGCTCAGCCTTGGGCATTTAACAAACAACAGGCAGGTATTGAAGCCTCGAACGGTTTCCTCTTGCTTTGTGACGACAGAAGGGAATGCAGAATGTTACGATATATGCACGAAGAAAGCTTGGTAGTACCTGAAATAGAAAGCTCGGGGCTGCAGGGAAACCCTCTGCTCTCCACGTGTGAGTACTGATATTTTTGGGGAAGACAAAAAGGGAGGGAGAATAAGGAAACTGACTCCATAGTCAGGTCTTTGAGTTGTTAGCATTGGCAGCACCTGGAGCGAGCGGGTAGGTCACAGTCACTTCAAATGCTTTGAACTTCGTGGTGTTTGGGAAATTCGAATACCTTCCTCGGAGGAAGCCCTTCCAGCTCTGCTGGAAATGGTGAGAGCATTTTAATCATGTGAAGGGCTTTAAGTTAGTGGTCAGGTGGGTGGCTGCTCCCTTGTCTCTAAAGTCGTGTTATGGGGGCTGCAGGGCAAAAAAGTTTGGGTTGTTTTTTCCTTTCTGTGGTCAGGTGTGATGGGGTTTAGGTACAGCGGGAGTAAGTCCTGTTACCGAGGGGGCTGAGATGCAGTACAACTATTCTTTATAAGCAGTAAGATAAGAAGGGGTGGGTTTTCTGTTAGCGCTTTCCCCCGGTGTGGCCGCCGGCCCCTGCGGCGGTGGCGGGAGCGCTGCTGGAACCGGAGCCAGCGGCGGCAGGACCATGGCTGAGCTCCCTTAAATACCCACCGCGCGCCTCTCCGCCGTCACGTGACAGGGAGGCCCCGGCCGGGGCGGCGCCCCATTGGCCGGCTGGGCGGCGACTGGCGATTGGCTGG
>VWZZ01002693.1:2266904-2291623 GCA_013399095.1 Psophia crepitans
TGCCCGTACAACCGCGATTCCGTTCCCCCGCTCCGAGGGCAGGACGGGGCGCGTTGCTGCCAGCTCCCCCAGACTGTCCCTGAAACACCGGTAACTCCCCGAGCCGCCTCAGGAGCTGCCTCCGGGTGTGGCTCTGGTTTCCAGCCTGTGCCCGTCCCCCCTCAGCGGGTCTTCCGCACCTCTCCGCGGCTGGATGCAGTTCGCATGGGCAGCTTGCCGAGAGCCCCTCATGTCCCCAGGGCCCGAAGCCTCAACTTTTATTCCCCCCCCGTCCTTACGGCCCACGGCTTGGACGTTATTTTGTGAGGACGCCCGCCGTGGTACCGGTATGCAGCACCAGTTGGCGGTGGCTGGACACAGCCGCGCAGCGCGGCCAGCCCGGCCCACGGTGTTTCTCAGGGCATCGTCTAATGTCACCGATCAGATATCAAAGATAATGTGATGGCCAGAATTCACTTTGTCACACACACACACGTGCGGTACAAATCCCAGGCTCCTTTTCAGGCTGCTCTGTGCAACAGGCTGAACAGTTTCAAGCGTTCGGCGACGCCGGCTGAGACGTTAACTTCTCAGTGAAAATAAGCCCAGTCTTCGTGTTGTTGCCATTTGAGGGGGCCCGTTGAAATCATGCAATATATAATCTGAAAAACAGAATCAGATTCTGGTATCTTTCAAGGACTTTAAAATGTTTTTTAAATGATGAGAAGATTGGTTAGCTTTTGTCCTAAGGTCGCTTAACTGAGTGCTTCTAAGCATCCCTGTGGGGGGGATTAATGATTATTATTACTACAGGTATGTTTTCATAGTAAGAATTATAGAGGGGCAGACACAGGTGTTTTAGAAACTTGGTCAATTTTTGGCAACTTAAAGGAAAAGTCAGAATTTCTATAGGAAATCTAATGGGGGATTGGTTTAGCAGGAAAGGTTTCTTGTAGAAAAATCAGTGCTCAGTGATGGTACTTTTTAGAGACATGAATAATAACTGAGACCTCATACGGTGCTTCATAGCCCCTAGTTTACCTGAGCAAAGAAAGAATTGTTCTGTGTTTGATGGGAGTATTAACTGATAAGAGAAATCTGCAGCGGAGTCATCAAGCCATTGAATATCCTTGTCATGCTTGGGGTTTTTTTTAAATGATGAGAGTGGTAATAGAGCTTTTTGAAGGACAAAAGTTTGATGGACAAGGGTTTGAAGTCCCTTCAGCTTTAGCAGAAATTAATTGGGAGTAAATGGAAGCTTCTGTCCAACTAACAGACTGATGGTGTGGCATAAATAAGGGAATGCACTGGTTAGATTCCCACGACTTGCGTGTCCGTGCTGTGTGGTTTGAGAAGTTCACTTCAAGTTAAGTGATGCTTTAAAATAAAAGTTTGATAAGAGTATTTGGCACTTCATAAGGAAGTGTTTGGAAGTTGGCATTGGCTTGAAAGTCAAGCCAAAAGGTTTCTGAAAATCATAGATTTTAAGGTTCAGACCTTGCTGGTTACATCCTGGTTATATTGTTACCTTCCCCTGGTTATATCGTTACCAAAAAAAAAAATAATCTGTCTTTGAACTTATGCTTTTTGGTTTTTTACTTTTCGCACTATTTTGTCTGATACTTTTTTTCTGATTTGTTGCTGGCTTCGAAGAATGCTTTACTGATAACCCATTTCTAACAAAAGTATAACAAAACCTGATTTTATAGTATGAAGGGTAGACCTGATTGTACCGTTCCCTTCATCATAAGAGGTTATTTTCTGGGAACTATAGAATTAGGTTTTTTCTTACCCAGAAAGACTTTACATGGTCAGAAAAAAATATAGAAATAACCGTCATGTAGGAATCTAGAATATCGCTGGGGACTGTAAGCTGACCTGTTGTCTAGTTTTGCTTTTGTTTTCTGTCTTTGCTTTGGCCGCACTCCTTCAGGGGAAGTCTCTGGCTAAAAAAAAACCCTGAATGTTAGTCTTGCTAATGCTCTCGTGCAAAAAACTTTGAATTCTACAGTGGTAAAGGTTTATGCAATTCATATTTGACTATAAAAAGCTTTTTAAATTAAGTGTGCTAATATAGTTCTAATAAGTTTCACATGCTGCATGTCCCATTCTTGACACTGCAGTAATAATAAAATCTTAGTCTTTGTTCCAGCATTTACAGAAAAGCCAGCGCTTCTAGTAGGAGTATATTATTCTGGGCACAGTTGTTATAAAATACATGGATGCAATATGTGGTTTGTTGGTTTAAAAAAAACCAACACCCAAACCAAACACTTTTTTTTTTTCTTCTGCCTCTTGCATGATGATTAGTTATTGGCAGCTGCCTATTTGCTTACGCAGTTGTGCTGAAGTGGAATACCCCTCCAAAATCCCGTAGCTGGCATTGACGTATAGAGGTATTAATTTAAACAAAGAATGTAGTCCTCTATTCTTCTTCATAGTTCGTCAGCTTTTTTACCTGAGGTTTTGTTTGCATGATTGTAGACTAGAGCTTCTGTTTAGCTGGTATCACTTCCAGATCTTGCAATCTGTCTGCTGTGGGCAAGTAGGATTAGAAAAATAATATTGTGGGCGGGGGGGAAGGGAAGGTCAGCAGAGAAAAAGGAACAAAGACAGTGAAGTAGCAGTTTCCCTCTCCTGAAGGGAAGAGGCTTAAAAGAAGTAAAACAGTTTTCTTATGGTTAGTTCTTTTAAATGGCAATGCTCCATCAAACTAGAAGTCTTAAGCAGGTGTTGTTTGCTCTCTAGGATCAAGCAAAGGCCATAATGTCTGAGATGCTCATGCTGACATTTTAATACGAATACTGAGTAGGTAGTGGGACTTGGCCTCTTTGGATGAGCAGGTGAATGAGGCTGCAGTGGGTGGAAGCAGAGGCAAACCGTTTACAAGAGTGTCTGTGCTCATCTGCTATGAAACAAAGAAACAAACAAAAACCCCAAAAGATTTAGTGTCTTTGTGGTGGGGGAGAAAAGTAAAAGTGTGGGGTTTTTTTTTTAAGTCTGGGTAATAATTGAAGAGTCATGTAGAAAGAAGAAAAAAAAACAACAACCAAACATCAGGAATATGAGACTCGGAAACAAAAGTAAGAAAAATAGGTTTTGTGCTTGAAGGCTGCACTGAGCAGAGCGTGTTCTGTAATGGAAAACAAATTGGCACAAACTGTGGAAGGAAAAAAAGTTTTGAGAGAAGCGTAGGAGAACATCTTGCATCTCTAACTACAGTACTTCGTAAAACGTCCAGGTACAGCGAACACTGCATAGTATGTATTGGTTCTTTTAAAATTCATGGCATGGTTTTTGTGCGTTCTCCGAAATTCAGAGTTCGGCATTTTGAACGTTTTAGCCTGAGTTTGTAGTTTTAGTAGTGACAGGCTCTCGTGATGTGCTTTTTTTAATCTCCATCAAAAACTGTGCTGTGTGATGGAGCCACCATCATGGAAAGCGACATTGTTCATGTAACGTATTTATAACAGGCGTTCGGCTGCTGTGATAATAAGCACTGTGCAATCAACAAAATGGTATAGCGACGCTCTGCGTGCTTTTCAGATTGTACAAAATACACATCTGAATTGAGACAGAAATAGCAACTTTAGTTATAGCTACAGTACAAATGATTCATACAGGTGACTGAGGAAGACTTTCGGAGTGTTCAAGCTGAAAACCGGCAATTTAGGTTTTTCTCTTATTGGGACTTCTTTAAGGATAATGTATTGTCACAGAAGGGTGTTCTGCTAGTCCAGGGAAGTGGCACATGCATGGTAACTGCCATGTGTCTCCTTAATGCTGCGTGTTTTGAGTTTGAGTCCTGCTGTCTGCCAATTTAAATGTGCTGCTGCATCAGTAATGTCGCGTAATAAGCCTGCCGTTAGATTGTTGGAAGTTCAGTCTTCCTGGGAGTCTTGGGACCACTGTAAAACTATTCTAAATATACATTTTCAAAAAGTAAATACAAATGCAGGGGACTTTTATTAGGATTTGTCTTTAGATTAGTGAATTATTAACTCTATAGTTAGTTACTGATAATTGATGAGGATTTTAACCAAGGTATGTATGCATGCCTCCATCAATACCCCAAATTCTTAAATGTTAGCTGCACGTCGCAGTTACTGAGATGCATTGCCCTTCCTCAGGCCCAAGCGGAAGGGCAAGCCTTCTCCCAGGAGCGGGGTACAGCTCCGCACTGATGCAACTCAAAAATCTGCAGAGACAGAACCAACTCAGGGACTGGCTCCTTAATCACCTTAATCTGATTTAACTGCAGGCTGCTGCCAGAAGGAGTGGCAGCACTCTGCCCCGTGCCTCGGGCTCTGTATTCCACCTGTGGTTCAGCTGCTGTGAAGCAACTACAGGGTTTCACCTCTGTATCTCTGCATTTGAGGAGGGCTGATGGAGGGCATTAATGAAAATTGTCCTGAAGTAGAAAATCCTGATGCCTTTATCTTCAGTGGTTTTTACACTGCTGTTCTTGAGCTCTACCACAGATCTTTGAGTTCATTCAAATCTGTATTCATTATATAGATAACATAACAACTGCAGTATTCTGTTCTAACTCAGTCTTGGGCTGAGAGTGTCAATGATGATAAATTCTGTAAAAATGGGACTTCAGCTGCGAATTATGAAGTTACTTTCCTTCACAGTGAGTTCAGATCTTACGTCTGTGCTTCCATATGTGTCATTGACTTCTACAAATCATATTTATTTACCAGTTCGTGAAAAAATACTGGTAGTTAAGTGTGAACGTCAGGAGTCTTTTAATGATGATCTTGATGATTCTGGGAAATCTAGGAAGCAGTTGGGAGCAGATCTGCTTTGTTGAGTGCATGGAGCGTGCCTAGATTGTGCAGCTTCTCAAGGCAGTGTCTTCCTTTTCATGGCCTCACCATGTTTCCCCCTTCCATAGAGCTACCAAAAAAAAATCTTATGTTGTAGACTGCCTGAATAGATCCCAATGGCATTTAAATCACATTTAAATATTAATATTATAAAATGTCAAGAATGAAATATAAAGAGAATTACAGGAACAATCAGATTAGCTGATACACTGCTTTGACCCGGGAGGACATACGCTGTCATTCTTAATTGGTGCTGTAAGTTTATAGCTACAAAAAGATCACTCCAGTCTTTGAGATGGTAGAAGTATTTTGAATGTTTAATGTCTCTTTTGAGGATTTGTAAATGATCCAAAAGCTCCCTGGTCCTGATCCTTGGAAGCATTACTTGGTTGTTACTGTAATCGGTGTCAGTACAGGTTAAGTTTCACCCCCCGTTTCCTAGTTTGTGTGTGAAAGACAGTGGAATGGCTTGAGGTGTTCTAATGACAGCATAGCAAAGGACAACAGGTAAAGAAGCAGCAAACATCTCCTTTCTTTCTGTTTTAGTTCTATCGTGCAGTGACAGAACTCTGACTGTCTCCCATGTGAATGCAGATGGTGATGGTGGTGTTCTGGTGTTGACATCAAAGTATTAATCCGATGTTTTGTTGAAAAAAACGTCGCGCTCTGCCACTCTGGATGGAAACAAAATAAGATACTACTGAGGTGTAGATTTGTATTAAAGATTATATCCTTCTCGCCTCTTTCTTTGCATATTTTCTATGAAAACACTGTTTACTTATTTTAAAGAACAGACCCTTTCTCCTGTGTCCGACCAGTTGAAAAGTGAATTAGTCGTTCGTGCCACATTTAACAGCAGAGGCAGGACCGGCTCTGCTGTGGTGTGGCCTTTGCTGGGTGAAGGGAGACAGGGGTTGTTGAGACACATTGCCCTGGACACAAGCTTTACTTTAAATGTTAAAGATGAGTGAAGAGAGTGTTCCCTGGAATTTTTAGAGCAGAAAGAAAATTTTCTCAGGGCCCTACAAGGAATGGCTTGCTTTGGCAGTGGTAGCATGGTTTTACTGAGAACTCATGTATGATTGGACTTGTAATTGTTGTTCTTTATATTCTAGCTGAAATTTGAAAACAGTATGTTTGCATACGTAAAGGTGCCTTTGCATAGTGTCTGTTTTACCACAGTCTGATGGTATATATGCTGAATATAGCAAAATAGCTGAGATAATGTCTGAAAGTAGGAATAATCACAGGGGTGCTATCATGTGCTGGAGAGTTCTGAGCGTAGCTCCATTGTAGGAGAATACTTGTACTTTACTTTTTGTTTTTCAAAACAAGAGAATAAACATAGCCTGAGCAGATTGCACTGAAGTCTGACTTAGGAGCAGTGCTGAGTGAAGAATCATGCTAAAAGAAACAAATATATTTTAACTGATAGTGCTGAAAAACCGTGCAGTTATGATGGTTCAGAGTTTTTTATTATGCTTCTCTAATGCTGCTTTTTTGTTACAGAGATGTTTTTTTAAGGATAGGGATCTTGCAGACAAGCAAGACAGTAAGAAAGCAGCATCCTTGAAGACAATGTAGTTACATAGATGCTAAAATTTAATACTATGGATGATCTTTTAGTTACTGTTTTTGATTCAACATTCCTCTTTTTCACTTCCTGTTATTTTATGAATCTTTTGTTCTGCTTTTAGTCTACATATAGTTATTGATGTTTGTGCTAAGGTGCTTGCTTTCCTACACTTAGGTTTTTCCTTACATTGTTAAAAAAATGCAGGATTCAGCAGGATATGAGGCTTGGAAAAGTCTTCAGACATGCATCTGAAGTAGCAGTGGGTCTATAGAAACTGTGAAACTGGGGTCGTGGTTTAACCCCAGCTGGCAACTAAGCACCACCCAGCCGCTCAGTCACCCCCACGCACATGGGATGGGGAAGAGAATAGAAAGAGGGGGAAAAAAAAGTGAGAAAACTCATGGGTTGAAATAAAGACAGGTTAATAGGACAGAAAAGGAAGAGGATAATAATAATAATAATAGTAGTAGTAGTAGTAGTAATAATAATAATAGAAGAATATACAAAACAAGTGATGCACAGCACAATTGCTTACCACCTGGAGCTGATGCTCAGCTAGTTCCTGAGCAGTGCTGCCTCCTGGCCAGCCCCCAGTTATATACAGAGCGTGACGTCATATGGTATGGAATATACCTTTGGCCAGCTGGGACAGCTGTCCTGGCTGCGTCCCCTCCCAGCTTTTCGGGTGCCACCCACCTTCTCATTGGCAAGGCAGTATGAGAAGCTGAAAAGTCCTTGACTGCTTGGCAACAAGTGAAATATTACTGTGTTATCAACACTATTCTCATCCTAAATCCAAAACACAGCACTACACCTGCTGCTGGGAAGAAAATTAACTCTATCCCAGCCAAAACCAGGACAACTGGTAAAATTACTGGTAGATAAATTGGACCAATTTCGACATGTTCCTTATTTGAAATTAATAGAGAAGATATTTTATTAAGCCACTCTGAATTTGGCACAATTTTTAATTTGCTCTAATGGCGAAGCCTGTCTCTTCCCTTCCTGTGCTGCTGGACGGTGAGCATGCTTGCTGTAATCCCTCTGCCACTAGATGTTGCTGTATGAGTGATTGATATGATCTTATCTGATGCTGGGTGGATTAAACTCTTAAGAAAAGGAGGAGATACTGCTGAAACAGTATCTCTGTCTGTTCTGAAATCAGTATTTTGAGACGTTTGCCTGAGACATTTTTAGAATTTATTGGTTCTGTTATATTAGTCATAAAGATTGTTTCTCTTTGTGTACCCAGCAGTACACTCATCATTATTTCCAATTAGGCAGGCTTTTCTTTTCATATGTCTGTAGAGTTCATGATCTCAACAGTGAGGAAAAAAGGCAACAAAATGTAACTCAGCTAAAAGGTTTTTTGCAGGAGCTCTATTCTGTAGCATCTGTGGCTTTTCATTTGATGAAAGGTGGCAGGGGAAGAAAATTACTATACATTCCAGCATGAGAAATAATCTCTTTTCAGGGGAAATTTTTGTCTTTACTTCACTTTTGCTGTTTAGCTTTTTGATGAAGAATTACTTACCTCATTGAGGGTTTGTTGTATTGTTCTGTGCAGAAGTCTACAAATAGAAGAGCTCCATCAGGGTGAACTGAAGTTATCCTAAAGAAAAATTTCATTGCATGGATTGTGTAAACTCACTGAGACTGAAGTAAAGCTGGAAAGGAATCTACAAGTGAATAAAACAAGAAGTTTGGAATTGGATTTGGGGAATCTGGGCTTGGAAATGCCTCAGGTAAATCTGTTACTATTTTATTTGCTTCTGTAAATAATTTTGCTTCTTTACTTGGTGGGGGGAAGGAAGTTTAAGAGCAAATTTGATTGGCATTGGCAGGGAGAATTTAGAAGAAATTAAATGGTGTATTTTTTTATTGGGGTCCCAGTAGTGTCTATGGCAGAAGCTGCTGTGTTGCTGCTCTTCGTACTGTATTTCTTCACACAGCAAGATTCAGCAAAGTTGTCGTCTTGATGAGGGTGGATGCCAGGAGCACAGCCTTTTATTACTGCAGTGATTCACACATCAGCACACTGAATGACTTTCAGCAGTACAGTGTTTCTCCCTTCCCAACCCTCAGGGCGAGTGTGTCGAGAAGAGAAATAGAGGTCTGGAATTAAATGTAGCAGAAAGCCTTGCTGCCCATTCCCTGCGCGCCCTGTCATCCTGCATAATGTGGTGGTGTTTTTTTGCAAAGTTCTACTTTATTCTCAAGAGATACAACACTCTTGATTTAATTGTAATAAATTCTGCTATTGTTGCAATCTCAGGTGGACATTTTATGAATTCTAATGGTTCTAAAAACAGTGAATACTGCTTTAGCACAAAATCGTTTGTATTAGGGTGAAGGCCCTGCAAGCATGTAGTGCCTATTGATACTCACGGATCTTGCCAGTACTCACTCTCCTCTTCTACAAATGCTAACATATCCTTAAACTTGGCAAATGCATGAGAATTTCAAACCAACAAAAAAGAATGAATGAGCAATGCTCTTGCAGCTATAAGATGAATACAAATGTGTCCTTTGATTAGAGCTGCATGTTGTTAGCTACTCTTAAGGCTTTCTCTCGCTCTGAGAAATGACGTGCTTATCCATGTAGGTGAAAACCTTCCAGATGCAAGTATAGCACATGTTCAGAGACTTGGGTGGAATGGCAATGCTCTTTTTGTTTTGTTGAAGAAGAGAATATACTTTTTTATAGCATGCTTCAAATGTCAGTATCAATTTTGTCGTAGCCCAGTGTGAGTGGAATGGACCCTCCTTTTGGGGATGCCTTTCGGAGCCATGTGTTTTCAGAGCAGACTCTGGTGAGCACGGATCTCTTGGCAAGCAGTTCAGATCCAGACTTCATGTATGAACTGGTAGGTCATCTTTGTGTGTACATAACTTCCTCTCCTTGACTAATATCCTGAGGTTTTGTAGTAATAAAGGGGTATTTGTTCAAGAGTGCTAGCAGATTATTCATTACTGCTAGCTGCTGATTAGGAAAGAGGCTAACTGCTTGTCCAGCAAATGTGATGCTTCCTCAGTAGACGCTTGTTAAAGCTGGCCATCAGTAGAGGCTTGATATTCAAGTCTCAAATAGAGCTGTGTTGACGTTATGTAACGGTGCTTGAGACTCTTCCTTACAATCTTTTCTGCAAGAGCAGCTATATGCTACTTCACCCAAGCTGTGAAAGCAGGGGAAGCAAAATAAAAGTTGACTCATGAGTTGCTTATACTAGCATTCTTTTTTTTTCTTTGTTCTGCATCAAAGGAGAGAGGTAGCTCGGCATGTTAAACACACGCCTAAGATTGACCTAGGCTGATAGAGACTAGAACAGCTTGCCTGTAATGCCTTTCATATTTTAAATACACGGATATCGATACTAGTCTAGTTCCTGATGACCAGGTGAATTTGCAATAGCAGAAAAATAATCCAGCAGCATTTGACTTGTAACTTTAGCAATCTCTTCAGAAGGATCTGCTGCTGAAGCATGGAAGCTGGATTTTAGTCTGACCCCCAAAAGAAGCTTTTAGTTGAAAGTTGAGGTATCTTCATACGTAATCACTCTCTTACACCTCACTGGACTTAAGCTCACCATACCAGATTAAGTAGAGGACAGAGATGATTGATACCTTTTTCTTTTTTTTTTTTTATTGCTTTTTCACTTGTCATCTTACGCACAGGACAGAGAAATGGACTATCAGCAAAGCTCCAGAGACAACTTACTTTCAATGGAGGACTGCAAAGACCTTGAGAACTTGGAGTCTTTTACGGACATCCTGGACAAAGAAGCTGCTCTCACCTCAAAGTGGGAGCAGTGGGACACCTACTGTGAAGACTTAACTAAGTACACTAAATTAACCAGCTGTGACATCTGGGGAACAAAAGAGGTGGATTACCTGGGCCTCGATGACTTTTCCAGCCCGTACCAAGATGAAGAGGTGATAAGCAAAACACCTACACTGGCTCAGCTTAACAGCGAGGACTCCCAACCTGTTTCCGATTCTCTCTATTACCCTGATTTGCTCTTTAGCGTAAAACAAAACCCTTTAAATTCTTTGTTACCTGGCAAAAAAATTGCAACCAGAGCAGCAGCCCCGGTCTGTTCCTCCAAGAACGTTCAGGCTGAGGCACCTTTGTCGGACTATGTTCAGAAGGCAAGCAAACCTGCAACTCAGCCTGCTTCCAGTACGCAAATCATGGTGAAGACCAATGTGTACAATAATGAAAAGGTGAACATTCATGTTGAATGTAAAGACTATGTTAAAAAGGCAAAAGTAAAGATCAATCCTTTACCACAGAGCAGACCGGTGCTGAGCCAGACACATGCTGATGCAGCAAAGGAAAACACCTGCTATTGTGGTGCTGTAGCAAAGAGACAAGAAAGAAAAGGAATAGAGTCCCCACATAGTCACAGTACGCCTCCTATTTTGCCTTTTAAAGAGACTCAAGAACTGCTCCTCAGTCCACCACAGGAAACCCCAGGGCTTATTGTGGGGGAGAGCAGTCTTTCCGCCAGCACATCAGTGTCAGATTCTTCACAGAAGAAAGAAGAGCACAACTATTCTCTTTTTGTAACAGACAGTTTGGGTGAGCAGTCAGCCAAAGGAGATCCTGAGGAAGATGAGGATGATGAGGATGATATTGAAGATGAGGACCATGATGAAGGATTCGGCAGCGAGCACGAGCTGTCTGAAAATGATGATGAGGAAGAAGATTATGAGGATGATAAAGATGACGACATCAGCGATACTTTCTCAGAACCAGGTACCAGCAGTGTTGGGGTTTGTTAACGTGGAGGTTAATGGATTTGTCTGCCAAGCGGGAAAGAGTGCTTTTGAATGCTTTATAGTTAGAGATGGGCAACACCGATCTTAAATTATGAGCTTTCATCCCAGATTTTCCAAGTGCTTTGCAAAATCTAATTAATGAAAACTATACAAGGCCTCTGTTGCGCTGTTTAGAGAAAAACTCCATTAACTGTGGTCATGCCACAAAAATAGTAGTAATAGAGAATACAGGAAACCTAGCTTGTAGCCTAAGGTTGTGGAGAAACTACCTGCAACTGTTGTCATCTTTTTTTCGTGGCTTGATGATAGGATGTGCGTAGTGCTTCAGTAGGTTGCTGCTTTGAGTTTATCCAGAGGTGTATGTCTTGATAGCTGGTATGAAATCATAGCCTGAGTGAAATAATTACATAGTTACTTAAGTCCTATTGTAGGAACAGTTTTCCACGGAATCCAAAGAATGCCTACCACTGAAACTAATAGAATCGTTTCTTGGTGGTTTTCAGCAGTAACACTTAGTGGGTCTTCAAAGGATACTGAGTTCCTCTCTTCTGCATGTAAAACTGGAGCCTTAACAACAGAAATAAGAACTAACCTTCACCTAGAAGGTAACGAAGCGGTAACGTTGTGTGAAACTAAAATCTAAAGGGCAAGGGACAGAACTTAACCAAGTATTTGTTTCATGGTAGAAAATGTTACAATATTCATGTTATAAATGCTTTGTAGTAGAGTGTAAGAATTAAGGTATTCAGACATTTGGCAATGTGTAACTTGGCGGGGGAAGCAGCTGAAATTTTTCCTTTTTAAAATCAGCAACTTCCCTAAAGCTTGTCAGTGTTTGTCATAATGAACTCTCAGATTAAATTATTTCCTAAGTAGGTTTCCTCAGTTGGCATTAAACTCGTTAAGCATTATGCCCTTTATTTTACTTGTACATAACGCATTTTCATTAGCATTTTAAAAGCCCTTCCTCCCTTCTTCTGAATTGAACTCCCTCTGCTTTTGGGGGCTTTGAGTAGCTGTTAGAGCTCTGTAATGATTGCTGTACTGCACGGTGCTTTGCACTCCGCAGAGGCATGTTGCACAGAAAGCCTGGTAACCTTGAAAAAGAGATGTCGTATTAAAATGCTGGGATTTCCGTTGGTGGAATTACATTAACTCTTTGCTGTCTGTTCAGATTTTACTGACAAGCAATCGCTCTCGCCTTCGAAATACAACTGACCTTGTGCAGTAACTGAGGAACTTGACTTACACAGGCTTGCTAGAACTTTAAGTGAATGAAGCCATTCACTTCCAGTATGATGATAATAGAAGTTTCACTGTATCTTTTGATTATATTAGAAAGTAATGTTTCCAGGTATTTTGTCACTCTTGTACTCTGTGTTGCTTTTATACTTTTAGAGTAAATACTGTGGATAAAGTTCCTAAAAATAGGCATGGCACAGGAAGATTTAACCTCCCATACTACTGAAACCAAAATCAGTTGATAAATTTAGAGCGAAGATGTAATTTACTAGGACACAAAACTTGATAGTTACTGCTGACCCTCTGATGTATTTTATACACAATTAGCTTGTGTTTATTCTTCATGTATGTTTTTGGAATGCATGAAACGCTTTCTTAAAGTGTTAGTGTTCTCTGAGCAAATACTTAGATTTAGTGAACTTGAGGAGCTTGGAGAATGTGACTGGCTGTCAGACAAGTTTGGGTAACATTTTTTTTATCACCACAATACAGATTTAGCAATTTTGGTCACCTGCAAAGGTAATTTATTATGGGAAATATCAGCCCAGGCCTTTTCTAGCACTAAAACTTTTTTTGCCATTACTAGTATATTTTACCTGTCTCATTTAATAGAAATATTTGTAAATGATGGCTTCTCCCATCAAGTAGTCGAGAGATTCTAGAAATGGGAGATGCAACAGCTGATCAATTTTCAGTAGCACTGGTGAAGAAATAGCTGAAAGGGAAAGGTGCTTGTAGAGACATGGAGATTATTTAAAGAAGCTGCATTGCCTCTGTTTTGAGCACCTGGACCGTTTAGCTGTGGGAAAAGGATTCATAAACGGTGTGACAGAAGTCCGTATGATTAAATGGTAAAGAGAAGGGTAGAAGGGTTTTCCTGGGCCGGGGTGTGGTTTTTTTTTGGTGGGGCTATTTTTGCTTTTAGTCTGGTAAAATGCAGAAGTCCTGTCTATCCTCTTTGGTTTTATTTCAACCCTGGTGAATTTAAACCTAAAACTGTAGTAAGGAATGTGAACAAAGATTTTTAGGAGGCACTTGGAAAGGGCTTGAAAGGTAAATACAAGAACCCTTTCAGATTTCTTAGAAGCCTGCCAAAGAAAGTAGGACTGCTATATGATCTTTGCTAACAGGAGAATTCAAGGAAGATGAGCAGTGCAGAAAAGCTAAACAGATTTGTTGCACTCCTGTATGCTATGGACTAGGTTAGGACATTGTGCACTAGATTATTCTGTCTAACTTCAAAATGATAGCAGGTCAATGTTAGAGTTGCAAGGCAGGATGCATTAAGTCAACATAATTTAAGTTACTAACTTGATTATGGTTGAAACAAGCAAACAGGAAGTCTTGATTTTAACCTTGTACATTTGTACACGTCGGCTCTTAAAGAGATTTGTTTTCATCAGTTGGCTTAATTCTGTGTTATCATGAAGATGGGTTAAATTCATATATAGTGAGTTTCATGGCTTGACATGTTTTTTCAAGTGGAAAATAAGTGGGATTTTAAGAGTATTTTGATACTTATGTCAAACAACATTTGGGTAAAATGGAAGTACAATTAAAAATATTTATGGTATTTGAATATTTAATGTAAACTGTAATCATTTTGGCTATACAAGAAAAATGTTTTATAAAGCATGCTTCATTGTTTCATTGCCTTTGAAATACTGTCTTTTTAATAAACTAGAGAATAAAAGTAAATGAGTTGATGAAATGATCAGAAACAGAACTTTAGAACTGATTTCATCCTTCTGCGCACCTAACATTTATTCATACTTTGGGTTATGAGGGGAGAGTCAGACCAAAGCAAGAAAGTTTGTTTTTCCTCTTTCAACTGGTTTTTCAAGTGCAAACAGACTCATTGAATGGACTGTTTTAAAAAGAAGAAAGTGTTCCTTGTGCTACTGTTAAAAGATGAAGCAGAGCTCAAGCGTATGGGGTCAAGGCTTGTTAAGCTCACAGTCCCTTCAGTGGCTTTTCTTTAAGCTTTGTCAGTGTATGTGATGTTTTAAAATGTGTTATTTTTTAAGTAAATGTAAACTAGTATTTTAGTACAAAAGGCGATGCCGTGATGTGGGGTTTTTTAACCTCAGTATAGCTTGTCTTTATTTTCTAAAGCATAGGTAGGATTGCAAAACCTGTGGTTTGTGTTTACATAATTATGGTATAAATATTTATGCAATGTGGATAGTGGCATTGCAGTTTCCATGTATTTCACAAACAGTTCATCATGTCAAGTGCAGAAGCACGAGTTGGACCTGATGTTCCTAATGGGTCCCTTCCGACTCAGAATATTCTATAATTGAGTAATTATGCTTTCTTTATTAGTCTTTTGCTAATCCGTCTTTATTATCTGCTTCTCTTTCCATGCTTTTTGATTAGAGATAAATTAAAATGTGGAGGCTAGTTAGGATTATGTTCCTGCAAATTCATAGAGCAAATTGTAAGGATGGAAGAACATTCTCCAACAGCTGTTGTCTGTACTCTGCAGTGGTGGGATTGTGGGGGAGAAGAGCAATAGAGCTTAAGGGGTCAGAGAACAGAAACGGGCTTTCAGTGCACAAATAATTTGTCTCTATTCAGCTGATGAAGTACCATTGCTGGCTCTATGTCTGTCCTCAGATTTAAGGCAAGTACTCTGTAGTAGTTGATGCTGAAAAACCAAGTCTGTTAGATAATGTAAAACAGGCCTTGTCTGTGGTTCTGCTCTTGAATACTCAGCCCGCTGTTAAAGGGCTAGAAACAGTTTTGTCAACATTATATAAACAACGCAATGCATCCTTTTAGGGTATGAAAATGATTCTGTGGAGGATTTAAAAGAAATGACTGCAATATCCTCTCGGAAAAGAGGCAAGCAAAGATACTTCTGGGAATACAGCGAGCAGCTAACACCATCACAACAAGAAAGAATGCTGAGGCCATCCGAGTGGAATCGAGATACATTACCAAGTAACATGTATCAGAAGAATGGACTCCATCATGGTAAGAAGAGAGTCCTAGTCGCAAGTGAATGTCTGGTTCTGACACGTTCAGTAATAAATTCATTAATTCAGTAATAAATCATTAAAACACTGCAGGTCTGTTGCTCAATTAGCAGAGTTCTGCACAGTGTCCAAGGAAGACACAGTGAACGTACAGTAGTAACTTTCAGTGTGGTTTCTTCCAGAGGAAGGCGGATGAATTGAGAATTGTAACTTCCAAGGGCTTTCAGTGGAAACCCCAAGAGTTCGGAATTTTCTCAGTGTGATACTGTAAACATTATGGATGGGTCCTTGACTGATACTTGCTCCTCGTAGCGTTAGTTTCAGTCTTGCTTGTGTTAGAAGTAAGCTGGAAGTGATCTGAGATGGAAAGTTCACGTTAGCTGTAGCATGAACTATAGAACAAGCAGTCAGGTCTGTGTCTTTTTGCTCCTCCCTACTTGTTCCTCCCACCAATGTGAATGCAGCAGAGTGAAGCAGTTACTGTTCCATGAATAAACTACTTCTTTAAAATACCCTTTTAGAAACCTAAACCAGTTGGTCTAATAACTGTGTTATATTCCTGCATCTTTTTGACTCGCAATTTGTTCTACCACACAGATGACTAACATCACCCAGAACAAACTACTCTTAGGAGTAACATTTGTTTTCTTGTCACAGGACCTCTTTGGTAGGCTGCTCCATTTGAGTTTGGCTTTGAAGGAGAAAATGAAACCAGCTTTCCTGGTTGTAATGTAAATGTCCCCTTACAATTGAAAGTTACTATCTTTAATGTGGCAGTTTATCTTCTGTTAAACCAAAATAATTTTTGTTGTTGCTCCTTGTAGATTTATTCAGGGAAGAAAACTTTTTTTTAAAAAAAAAATTTAATCTCCTTAGGTTTTGTATGCTTGCTTATCTTGTAAGTGACATATCAGTACCTAAAGTCCCTATCACTGCTCCTTCTTATGAAGGCTTATATCTGTACTTGTTATTAAACAGAAAACAAACATACCTTGAGGACTCAGTCCCACCAGATACGTGGAGGAGTAAGTGGCCTGTAAGTCAGGTGCATATATATACAAGGCATTTGTAGGATCAAACACTACTTAACATCCAGAAGCTACAGAATATAACACATGCAGGATTTTTTTATTTTCATACACAGATATGTACCAAGGTTATCTACTACATCAGCTAAATCGTGCTAAATCATTTGCTCTCTAATAAATATTTCTGGGGCAGGTTCTCTTCGTTCTGTTAACATTCTCATGCAAGTATCTGTAACAACTGGCGTTTTTAATAGAAATCTAAAAAAAGACACATAGCAGTGGCAGAAAATCTTAAGGAATAAAGATTTTTGTATTGACTATGCATATTTCATCAGGAAAACCAGACCTCAAATAGCTTCAAATACATATAAGAGGGGTTGACTGTCGTTTATGTGGATCATTTAAGCTCAGTATCACTGAAGATGGTTTCAGTACCAGGCATCAACACTCTACCTTAATAAAAAAGTTTAGCAATAAGTATTTAGAAATTTAATCAACTTGAGCGTGCAAAAGGATATGCTGGCTGAACACGAGTTAGCAAGTTACAGCTGGGGCAAAACAACTGGGTTTGAACTTGTGACATACATTTTTCAGCACAGTTCTGTGTATACTGTTTATCACATCCAGTAGCCTGGCCAGCAGTATTTGCTCTTATCTGATCTGCATGTAATATGAATTGTACAAAGCAGTTTGTCTGGAAATGCTCTTTCTATTGTGAAAGGCCAGAGGGATCACATGATTCCAGTCCATTCTCTTGTAGTGAACAAAGGAACTTAAACTGCACCCAAAAAACCCCTCCATATTTAAGAATGTGTTTTTGCAGGTTTCTGTATGTATTGTTTCACTTCCCAACTCAATTTTCTGCATATTTAAAACAGGAAAATACGCAGCGAAGAAGTCACGGAGGACTGATGTGGAAGACCTGACTCCCAACCCCAGAAAACTTTTACAGATTGGTAACGAACTGAGGAAGCTGAATAAAGTGATCAGTGACCTGACGCCAGTTAGTGAACTTCCCCTAACCGCCAGACCGAGGTCAAGAAAAGAAAAGAACAAGCTGGCTTCCAGGTATATATTAGATAACGCTACATGGATGAGTACATGTGGATTACTACAACTGTGCGATTAAGGTCTAACTAATTTTTGCCTCGAGAGATCCTGCTTCATTGTGGCAGTTCCTGCAATGGGCTAATTACCAGTTTATCAAACAGCAGGGCACTTTGGAGATGTATTTCCACTGGAAGCTGGCTTACATAGCTGCAGGGCAAATGATTGGTACAGTGAGAAAATCCAGAAATGTGAAATGTAAGCAGATACAGGTAGCAGAGTACTGTCGGCAAAGGTGAGTGAGTGAGCAGCTAGATGATTTTGTACGTCACAGCTCTGGGAATATCGGTTGATAAGTTTGTGTGGCAAACAAAGAGATGCTCGTAGTATTCTGGAATTTTTGTTAGTGTTCTAATTCTTCCCCTCTTCTTACTATAGGGCTTGTAGACTAAAAAAGAAAGCCCAGTATGAAGCCAATAAAGTAAAACTCTGGGGTCTCAACACGGAATATGGTAAATACAACTCTTCACATCTTAATTTTTCTTTTGTTCAAGCAAGTCTGTGTTTTGCACCATCATGTAACCTGGGTCATACCTGGCAGTTTATAGAGAAAACAGGGTTGGTACAAACCCAACAGTTTTGTTGGTACAAAAACAGTCTGCTCCATAAAGTGTACGTAAACTGGGTTACCTGCAGTGTTGAGCTAATCTGCAGATGTCTGTTATGTAAACATATGCATGTAATGTAAATGTTTTTAAAAATATGTTTACAGATGTAAACCATTACATCTTAATTTTACAGTGTGTGATGTGACTGACGCCTTTGACACTTAAGGATAACAGTGTGTGGACAGCTGTGGATCTCTCTTGCTCGAGGGCAATGTGCTGTAGATCTAATCCAGGCTTTTTTTTTTGCAGATAACTTACTGTTTGTGATCAATTCCATTAAACAAGAAATTGTTAATCGGGTGCAGGTACCTAAAGATGATAGAGGAGTCAACATGGAACAGAAGTTGAACGTACTTATTAAAGACACTCTTGGTAAGCAGTGAACTTCATGTATTTATTTGCATGTATGTGAAGAGACATACAATCTATGACACGTTAGATTGCAAACACTTTCTGGAATAGAGGAAAGAAAGAAGTGCTTCCTAATTTCGGTTGTCTGTGCCTTTTGGTTGGTTATTAACCAAAGTGTTCATTGGCTTTGCATCGCTTATAGGAATGTACAAATAGGGGCAACGACTAGTAACCTTACAGCACATTTTCTTACTCTCCCTTTTTAGGACTACCTGTAGCTGGACAGACATCAGAATTTGTGAATCAAGTTCTAGAGAAGACTGCAGAAGGAGACCCCACCGGTGGCCTTGTAGGGCTACGAATACCAGTGTCAAAAGTTTAAGACACGACTTCAGCTGTTCTCATCGGTCAGATTCTACCTGTGTTGTCACGTACTTCATTGTAAATTGCATTCTGGTATGCATGTCAGTTTAGCATTGTGTAAACACTTGCAATTAGGTTCCATTGTTTTTAAATAACAAAGTAGTAAAACAAATCAAAGCATGATATAAAATGCTTAATAGCATTTTTGGAGCATAAACCAGATAGTTTCAAAGCTGCTTGAAGCTTAAATACAGAGATGAGGATTCTCTTTAAAATTATCTAGGACCAGACTATATCACTTTTGTTTTAGAAGCAAAACCATAGTTTTTGCTAGTAAACTTTTTTAGTGTATGCCAGACATTGTGACAGGTTTATGCTCCAAGTAAAATAAGAGGAAGCATTTTTTTTTTAAAGCTGTCAATGTAGGGGGTTTTTTTGTTCTTTTTTTAATTGGATTTTCTTTATTCTTAAAAACCAGTATGCTTTCTTTGCAACCATTAACTTGTACATAGCACACATGGCATTAGAGCTAGTGTGCCGTATAAGACTTTAATTTTCTGAGCTTAATATAGTATTTAAATGTCTGTGCAAGCAAGAGAAAAAAAAGTATATTCTTTGTGCCTTGTATTTTGGGGGGAGAGCTATCAGTATAAGCTGGTAAAGTTTTGTACGAAGAAAACCCTGAGGGGAAAAACCGAGATGTATAGATGGTAAGATTATAGGTTTTAATGTATTTGTTCCAGCTCTTAAAATTTTTGAATGTATATAGGAATATGTTGAAAATGTAGATATATGCCACAGAGTCTATGTATTGTATAAAAGATGGCTCTAGAAAACTCAATTTCGGTACTTTGGCCGGAAGAAAACAAATACTTGCACATTAATGCGATTGTTTATTTTTGTACCAAAGATAAATGCAACTGATATGGCGAACTGCCAGTCTAAGTAAAGTTTTGCACAGCTTATATGATACTGTACTGAATGTAAAAACAAAAGAAAAAAAGAAAAAAATTTAAAGGTCAGGGTTAGGGATCTTACTGAACTGTGAATTTTTTTGTTTGGGTCCAATTATCTACAGAAGGAGCATTCATACATAACAATATTATTTTGCTGTTCTTGTAGTTCGCTTCCATGGTAGATAAGTTGGTGGCCGTCTCAGAGTCTTTAAATCTTTTTTTCTCTGCACTTACTGTAGGAGATTTTAATATATTTGGATTTTAGTAAGCTATTGGTAAAAATAGTTTTCAACTTTGAGAATTTAAAAAAAAATATTTAGCTTGTTGTAGTATACTTCCACCAAACAACCAAAATAAAATTATTTTTATTGTAATGTGTATATATGTAAAGAGAAAAAAGAGCTACAGATATCTAATTCCTTAGTTGCCACTTTTCCAGTTGATGTATTATTATGCATGTGATGTTTCCAAGGATCAACACAGGCTTCAAACAAAACAAAAAAAAATTTATAGACTTTTATATTTTTGTACAGGTATTTCGAAACTAGCTTCTTCAAACTTATATGTGACTTATTCTTGTTAATTCAGTAGTTTCTATGATTGAGGAATATTAACACACAGTTCTTATTTGCTCTTCTGCTAATAAGAGTTGGCTTTGTAGTCAGTGTTAACGTACAGATTAAAAGCTTTAGCCTTTCTTTGATGAGAAAGTCCTTTATCTCAAGGCAAGATCATTCTCTGGTTTCATGGACCCCCCCTTTTCCTCCCTGTTCTTTCTCTCCCTATTTAAAGATGACAAAACACTGTTTACTGAAAATAGAAATACCAAATATTTTCAAATGTAGCTGCTGGAAAAAAAAATGCAAAAGTCCATGAAGGCTCTCTCCCCACTCCCTTTGGGGAATTTCTCCACTTCATTTCTAGTTTGTCTAAGTTTGTTTGTACTGTGATTCCTTTTTGTTTATAAGTAGATTATTTTTATATCCAAGCTTGTACTATATAAAAAAGGTCTGAATCAGTAATAGCACAGTAAGAGTGGCCGATGAAGGTGGCAGTCCTGCCACATACTTGTGAGTGTGCACAGAGTTTACTTTGTATCTAAATATTTTGGAAGACTCAAAAGGGAGGAGAAGGCCAAAATACCACTACTGAGCTGTACAGAAAGTCTTTCCTACAAGAGACTGAACAAATACCCAGGGCAATTTAGGCAAAACTTTGTAAATCCACTTAAGACTTGCAAAATCTGAGTGGAATGTGGGTGTTTTTGTTTCAGGTGGTTTTGTTGTTGTTGTTGTTAGGATGAGGTGAGAGTTGGCTGCTGCTTTATACACTGGGTCAGATGTATTCCCCTCGGAATCATTGCGGAGGTTGCAGTTATTCTGGAGATGCATGTGGCCCATAAAACCCCGACAAAGAATGTCTCTTGTGAAGTTAAGGCCGTGTCTGTCCCAAGATTTGAATGCTCTTGTTCCTTTCTGATGGATGGTGTTACTGCACTGCTCGGATACGAGAGGTCCATATGCTGTAGACAAGGCAGCATTTCTAAACATTAAGAGAGCAGTTTTGCAAAAAGGTCAAAACTTCTGTGACAAGTTAAACTGACAAGGTATTAAAAAGCCCCTTTTTGCTGCTCAGAAATACTGGGCAAATACAACTTTATAGCGTTTTATTTTTGTCTGAAAACCAGAATATGATTTTGGTCTGGCATTTCAAAGTAGACTTTAAAATCTTTAGTGAATTCCATACCCTTGCATTTCAGTGTTTTCTATGTATTATTTTAAGTTAAAGCTTTTAAATAGTTGAGCTTTTTAATGTTGACACTTTATTTTGTACCTATTTATATGTATGTATATCTTAGAAAAGCACTTTGTTTAAAAAGGAAAAAAAAAAAAAAAGAAACTGCGTTTTATATGATTCCTGCCACTTGCTGCTAACTCTGGGCTGGTCAGAATGCTGCAGCGATACTTGATATAAATAAAACCTGGCAGTAAAATGTAGAGTAAAGATAAGACCTTTTGCTGGTTTAACTTTATCATAAAGGTGACATAGGCAAGCTGTGCAGCTTTACATTTTAACCAGGGGACTCTGTGGCATTTAAACCGTCTAGAAATGGTTGTACTTTAATGCCAGTAACAATCTGCTTCCTCTAGTGTCATTAAAATATATACATTTAGTGTATACTTATCACAAACAAAAATCGTATAAGGGTATAAAAACCAACAAATGTACATGTTCTGTTTTTTGGCAATTGTGGCATGCATTTTTGGATGATCTTTAGAGAAGACCATTTTCTAAAGATTTTCAGTGTTCATACATGGTATGTGGATCTTAATGAAGTCCTGGATTTTTTTGTTTGTTTTTGAGTGTAGGCATTGTGAATATTCACTTTTAATCCTATATCCAAAAACAATTACACATTTTTGATTTAATACAAACAGAAGCTCTTCCTTTTTCTGATACACTGGATTCTCTAGAACTTGTTTCCATATTAAACGCATGCTGTCATAACTGCTCTTGTTGAGATCTCATCAGTCCAAACTGCGGTGCCACACTTTGACTCGATGGACTGCTTGTTCTACTGTACCATGTATGATTCTCGTCCTTTCCTACTTCCTTCATGACAGATGATGATGTGGCTTTATATTGTGCCTTACTTGTACATCTAGAACTAAATGTTTTTCATTCCCTCTGAACTCTCCAAACCTAACCCTTCTGAAATGGAATCAGAACTGCTAAAAGCATCCTGAGGAAAGTCTGGATAGATCTGATTTCAGTTTCTCTCAATAGTAGTCCTTTTGTATTTATATGGAAGACCAGTTTTTGAATGGCCTTGCAAAATGTGGGGGTGCTCATGGAGGGTGTTTTTTAGCCCCAGACCCCTTTTGCTAACGCTTCCTTTTATGGTTTATTGAACACATTTACTGATTCTTGGCGAGTACTTTTTTTTTTTTGGATGAGAGACACTTACTACTAAAGCTATGTTTAGGTGTGGATGGGCTGGATTTTCTTACCATACCAGTTGAAATCGTTGTGATTTAATGAAGTTGCATTGCTGTAAGGCTGATGTAAGAGTCAGGCTCAGCTGCGTTCAGTTCCTAAATCTTTATAGATAGCAGAGTTTTTTCCATACTAAGAGGGCCAGGAAAAAGTGGGTTTTTTAATAAAAAAAAAATTAAAAAATAAAAAAAAAGAAACACAAAACCCAAACAACTAAACTTTAAAAAAAAAAGGATCTTTTAACTAACCTAAAAGCAACCAGACACTTCTGAAATACAGAGGTGTCAGTTTTGATTTTATTTGAAAAAGATCCCCCCCAATATTATCTGATATTTGCCTTCATTAATAGAACAGTTAGCTCGTTCACAAAATATAAAGACTGGATGTGCTTTTCTTTTCCATTTAAAGATAGCTCTTTTTTTTTAAAGCTCAAAAAGGCTTTATCAGGAGAATTTCAAAGGGTTGTATACAAGTTGCCTTCAGCAGAAATAGCAAATGCAATTCTGTTCCTCAAACATGCGTGCTCGTCTTCCTGAAATTCTGTTGAGGCATAACCCAATTACGTACCGTGAATGTTAGGGTCTGTATTTGGCCTTGAGATCTGAATTTCAAGAATGCATCTAATCATGATTTTATTTGCTTTTTAAGCTGGAGGCTTCAGTTGGAATCATCTAGTTAAGTGTGCTGCTAGATGTGGTCTTGGCTTACTGACACAGCCTTGCGCACAGCTGAGGTTTATTTTGTTTACCCCAGGGATCGTGTGAAGTACATTTCAAACAGTCGCGGCTTCAGTGACTGATTCTTCTTGTAACTGTATTAAGGGCATTAGTATGTTGAGAAAACACCACTCTTGAATGTGTCCCAATATAAACTGGGATTCTTAAACGTCATTAATGAAAGATGGCGCTTTTAGGTTCTGTCTTCTCTGCAGCATACAAAAATGTCTCTATCTCTCTACAATATACTTTTCACAACATGCCGTGTTTTTTCCCCCAGTGTTTCTAGCACAATGAGGTGTGTGCGCGCACACTGATTTATAATCCTCAGCCTCTTAGACATTCATGAACTTCCACAAGAGCAAATACTCACTATGCATTTATTGTCTTTCTAAAGAGCTGTGGAGCTAAAAGTGAAGCCAGAGCTATTTTAAGCCACGTTTCTTTTCCATAAAAACCTCCGAACTTTTCAGATAACATCAGTGTCAGAGGTTTTTTTGAGTTAAGAATATTTTGCAGTCAGGTATCTATGTAAGTCAAGTTTGGGTGAGTTAACTAACGAGCGTAAGGAAAACTTCTGGGTTGGATTTGGTATTGGCAAAAGCACACTTCACCCTGCCAGGGTCTTCTGATTAAGACAGAACCTAGTAGTAGCGCTTAATTTTATTAATCTTGTAATAATGGATATTTGTACCTTTTGATTTGAATCATCTATCTTCCCTGAATATTATGTCCAAATGAAACTTACTGCTCGGTCTTTGTGGTTGGGTGAACTCTGAAGGCTGATGGATGTAGGTGGTTGACAGGCAAAAAAAAAAAGAAGAAAAAAAAAGGCATTTTAAACAAAACCTGGCATCATGGCACGCTGTCCTGCCTGTGCTGGGGGTCACGAGCGTAACGCTGTCCTTGATGTTCTGTAATGAACTTCCAACTGGAGCTCAGAAAAACTTTCTGAAAGTCTTGTCTCTTAGGAAATAAATTTACCTTGTTAAAAGCATGATCTGTTAAGAGTTGCAATGTTTAATGTTGGTTAATAGTCGTGCAGGTTTTTTTTTTTGTTTGTTTTTGCGAAAAGAGGCACAACTGAACTATCGACTTTGTTTACTCTGTCACCCTCGATCCCTAGCACTTCTATTCAGATACAAATTCATCAATGTATGCAACATCCTTTGTAATTTAAAATAAAAATTGTGGAGGAAAC
>VWZZ01002693.1:2292543-2319351 GCA_013399095.1 Psophia crepitans
GTGCGGCCTGCCCTCGGGCTGCCCGGGGCTGGGCGGGTCGGGCTGCTGTTCGCTGCTGGCCGGCGGGGCTGGGCGGGTTGCAGGTGGCCGCAGTTGTTGATCAGATATTCGTGTTTCTGTTTGCCGCCCAAGGAGCTCGAACAGATGGCGAAGGAGCAAGACAGAGAGTCGGAGAAGCAAGCCCTGCTGCGGGAGGTGGAGAGCCACAAGAAACAAATGCTCAGGTGGGTCGGGCAGCCGGTGCTGTTTACAGCTCCCGGTAACCAGAGATCGGCTGACTCGTGGGCAGCGTCTTTCGGATCCTGTTTTGCAAATACGGTCACTGACATGGTGCTGTTTTGCCCAAGGCCGAGAGCGGATCGGGGCAGAAAGAGTCAGACTCCCTCTCCTGCCCTCTCCCGTGTCTTGTCTCCCCAACCGTGGTCTGTCCTTTTGGGCAGGTGAGTGGGTAAGTGTGTGGCCAGAGAGTCCCGTCATTTGGCAGCTGCACGGTGTGCTGCTTCCCCTGCCCTGTAAATGATGCGCTTAGGAGAAATGAGCGGACAGTATATTGTTACTTTGTGGTGTAGTACAGAGAAAGTCCATGCACGTATCTGGGGTGCCCGGTGGCAGTGGTGACTGCTTTGTGAATATTGTTTTCTTTTGCAAGGTGTTACCATCACATTACAGCATTGTACTCATGTGATTTCAGCAATCAGGCAGCTTGGAGGAAGGCAAATCTGGCTTGCAAAATTGCTATTGACAACTCTGAGAAAGATCAGCTGCTGCAGGGAAGAGACTCCTTAAGACAAAGGTACTGGACCATCCCGCTGTATGATCTGAGATTTAAACGGCGCGCGCTGTAGTCGCTGGCGTTAAATGGCAGTGACATCATGCTTTTGAGTTACTTAATTGTATCTGGAACATAGCTTTGCTTCTATGAGTACATTTACCTTTTGTGGAGATTTAAACTGTTAAATATTGTGATAATTTCATGTTTCATTGGCATTGGCGTATCTAAACAGAAAAGAGGATAAGATATATAGCCTTCGTACTTTTTCTGACCGTCTTTTGTATCAGTTCCAATCGGGGTCATAAACAAGTAATGGATCATTATGCAAGCTGGTTTCACATGCAAAATGATGTAAGCTTGTGCAATTTCTGTATGGAAAAGTTGGCTTATTTAGTATCATGAAGCAACAAGTGGGATACCCAAGGTAGTTTGTATCAATGATTCCGTGGCAGCTCATGAAGTTGTGCAGTCAACAAAACAACAGTCTTTTATGACTTGTAATATTTTGTGATTTTTTTTAAAATTGTTTAGTGAGATAATCTGAACTTTTCATGCAGTGAAAATTGGTTGTGTCTTTTGTACGCTGGCAGAGATGTTTGGTGTCAAACTCTTCAAAGCTCCGTGGCAGCAGCATTTTCCTGCAGTACCCAAAGACATAATTTTAACCCTTCCTGCTTTACTTTTCCCCTCTCTGTTTCAGGAAGACCACAAAGGAAAGTCTGGCAGAGAGTGCAAGTAACATCACAGAGAGCCTGATGGGCATTAGCAGGATGATGTCACAGCAAGTCCAACAGAGTGAGGAGACTGTGCAAACCCTAGGTACAGATACTATTCAGTATTTGGGTATGGACTGGACGGTTAAAGCACCTTTCACCAGTTCTGTTAGATGGGGAGAGGCAAACTGACGTGGTTTGGAGCACAGTGGAAACCTGCTTTGCTGTGGAACTTACTACAGTGATAACTAAAGGACCATCCAGCAGAACTCCTCTAACAGTTGGACATAAATAAATAATGTAATGTACATTGTGTGGAGCTGTTGGCTAGTTTCTCTTTCGTGATTGTGAGTAAACAAGGAAGAGGGGGCAGGATGAGGACCTCTTGTTTTGTTTTCATATAAAAGTAACTGTAAAAGCAGCGTGGGCTCACTCGGCGCTAAGAGCGTGTTTGGTGTTTCTCTGTGCTGCTGTCCTGGCATGTGTTTGGTAACAGCAGAGAAAATAAAAGTGTAGGTACAAGTCCACACACAGAGGAAACTTAGGACGGCTGGAAGACTGTTGTCACCCGGTCTCCAGCTGGGATGACTAAGAGACAGGGAGATCAAGTGACTTGAACCCGAGGTCACCTACTCTGTCAGCAGCGCATCAGGGACTGTGAAACCAAGATTTCACCCAGTTCTTTGGCTTAGAATCCTAGGACAATAAATCAAGTGACCTGTCAGAACTGGTGATTCATGAAGCATTTAGAAGCTGGATCGCGGTTGCCTGGGCCTCTTGCTAGCTGTGCTTTTTGGGCAGAAGAGAGAACAGTTTAAAGACGCAGATAAATAACACAACTTTTGCCCTCCTTGTTTTCTGCCCCCATCTGGGGATGGCAGCTGGGCATGGTTTGTTCGTGCAAAAGTAGTGTGTTTTTTCTCCCATTAAAGAGACAGTTTGGCAGACACTTTTTCACCCTGTTTCTGACTGAACAGCACTTGGAGTTCATCAAGGGAAACACGATCAAAGGTCACTCTCAAACCCAGCTGCAAACTCTGAACCAGTAGTTAGAATTTCCTTTTTTCTGAGCAAGTCCTTGCCTAGTACGCAGTGAATACGTGCGGCTGTGAAGCAGGGAAGCTCTGCTTCCACTAACGATGGGAAAGAGGTTTTTTATTTTCACTTGGATCAAATTGGCCCTTTAAGATGAGATGTAATCATCTGCAAAATATGAGGGACATATTTTTACTGTGCTTGTTTTTGTGAACCAGACAACATCCTTGGAGTTTGACCTTTCTTTAATCAATCAGTTCAGTATAGAGTGATGTGCCAGCATTCGCTGTTTTATGGGGTATGCATTCTGTAGTATAAGAAAAAGGGGACTCCTCGGCTTTTGCTTTCATTTAATAATTTGAAAGGAGGAAGGCTGAGAAGTTTGGGGCATTTGCTTGTTTGTTTTCTCACAGGGAAAGAGAATTCGAAGGGAACCGATGAGACTGATCAACACACTTTTCCTCTAGTTGATTTTCTCTTTTTTTTTATTAGGGGGAAAAAAAACAGCAGCACCAAAAGCATTATGTTTGTCAAAAGTAACTGTTAAAAATCGTTTGAGCTGAATAACTATGGATCTCTTACTGCTGTATGCTGCTTTCGCACTTTCTGCAACCCCATCTGACTCACTCTGGCTTGGGGGATCAGTGGTGTAATCAATCTAGTGAAATATTGACCTTTTGCTCTGCTAGAACTGATGCTGATAGTGATTTCTCTCTCTTAAAACAGTGGTTCTAGCACCATTCTTACTTCACCCTACTTCCAGCGAGCTCTCTTGTGGCACTGACTTGGTTCATAAAAAATGCGAACTAGATTTGATCTGGTAACCTAAAAATTAAGAATTCGGGAACGGGACGTAGGGCCTTTCACCCATTTGGTGCTCTCATTTTGCTTTGCGTTTTTCCTTAGCGCATCGGGCCTACTGAGTTGTGAAAGCTTCTGTGAGAACACGGTCTGCATTTGTCTTACCTATAAGTCATTTGTCCTAACCGTAATGGTTGGACTTGATGATCTTAGTCTTTTCTAACCAAAACAATTGTATGATTCTGTGTATTGCCAAATAACTGCATACTTGTATCATTTGTCGTGTATTCTTAAAGTGCAACCAGCTGAATTATTTTTTTTCCCCCCCTTAATTTCAGCCAATTCTTCACGAACCATCCTGGAAGCAAATGAAGAATTTAAATCCATGTCTGGGACAATTCAGCTGGGGCGCAAGCTGATAACAAAGTACAATCGCAGGGAACTGACGGACAAGCTGCTAATCTTCCTCGCCCTTGCCTTATTCCTGGCCACCGTGCTCTATATTTTGAAAAAAAGACTCTTTCCGTTTTTGTAAAACTCCAAAGCTAAACTGAACTATTACAAAAGATCAGAAAGGGATGGCATCATAACGGTAGGGCTTCTAAATAAAAGAATAAAGGGATACTGCAATAACTGAAACAACACTAGAGCAGGCATGACTTTATGCTGTTCCCACGGAGCGTGTGACCTGCCTGAGACGAGCTTAAATGAGCGGAAGTCTGGAAGAAGGAAGTAGATCAAGGTGTGGAAAGAAGAAATACCAGTTTGCCTGTAGGCCTGGGAAACCAGACAAACACTTGAGGAACCAGGCACTCAGAGATGCCAGTCTTAACTTTCAACCTCTCTTCATTTTGCCTTCACACATTTAGCTTCTGTCCTTGGCTTGGGCTGGAAGCTGCTTTAACATCTGTGTGTGAGGTGCTGAGAGTAAGAGGAAGAATGGAAAACAGAAACTCAAATACATTCCGTTAATAAACTATTTATTGTATCCATGCAAACTGAGTTTTGTTTAAAAACAAAGTCTAATGGATTGAAAGAGCCTGAATAACTTCCGGTGTAAAAATTCCGCTTAATACTTAATAGCAGTGGTTGCTTATGGGTTTGTTGTTTTTTTTCTGGGAGTATAGCATGCGTGCAGTCTGGCTCCGTGCCTCTGGCCGTGGGAGGGCTCTGACCAAAGCAAAAATGGGAGCCCCATTTGTTACTATTAATTTGCACAATATATTTGAGAATTATGTTGCCAATCTGTTGAAATCAAAAGCCTTTTTGCTCCTTTATCAAATTCTGCTTCGTATTTGCAAAATACTGTCGAGTTGTAAGTTCAGAGGTTTTCTTACTCATGCGGTTGATCTTTTCTCAGTAAAATCTTTTACAACTATTACCTTCCCTCTCTCTTGTGCTTTAGAAATGGCAGTTTGTTCGCTTTGATAACTTAAACACAAACCTGCCACGCTCCACGTAGCACCTTGAAGTAACAAAAATGGCACCGTCATACTTTTAAAACAGATGTTGCCTTCCCCTCTGGAAATTGCTTCATTGCTTCTTCAGAGCCAACTGGTAAAGTTTACATTCTGCTTAGGAAATTCTTGTGGAATGGCTAAATACTGCCCTAATTCATTAGCTGGAAGTGAGCTTGTTTAAAAGGCAGTGTTACGTATGTCCTAAGAGATGCAGCACCAAGTAAAGTGCAGTATGGAAGTTACGAGAAATTTGAGACTGGGTTACCATTGTAGTTAATTCTCAATAGTACGTTTTGAGGGAAGAGGTGAGCAGTGGATTATCTTCTCATTGTCGTATTCATTACCTCGGTCTCATCAGTGGGCACAGTTTACGCTCCTGCTGGCAGCTGCTGCAAGCTTGGTTAAAGGCGTTAAGTCGCAGTAAGCTGTAATTATCCAAACGGGCATACAGAACGGCTGACGTCGTAATTATGTGACTGTGCATTAACAATAAAAAATGGCATTTGTAATCCAGTTCAGGGACTCTGCTGAAGAGTTGATACCTGAGCTTTTCTTCCTGGTGCGGTGAGAAGGGGTTTGGAAGCTCTGCACCGGGAGCGGCGCATCCCGCAGAGGGCACTGCCGCACGGCAGGCGTGCGGTGTCTCGCCCTCAAGTCCTGTGACGCACAGGCTTGACAGAATGGATGTGGCTTTTTCTATATCATCTGTTCATCACAGCTCAGTGCAGCCTTCCTGGTGGCCTGTCCTGAGATGCAGAATTACACAGAGACTGAAATAAATCAGCAATGTGCGTGTTCTGGTTTTCAGTAAGAGAGAAATCCCTTGGCTTGAAAAAGACAGACTGCACAAAGTCAATGCACGTGTGCCTTTTAATAATAAAAGCCTTAACTTGGAAGAAGTGTTCTCATGAGCAGACCGCTAACCAAGGAGGGTGTTGTATAGTCTGCAAGTTGGGGCTACGACGGAGCAAGTTTCACCAAGCCCGGGGTACGGCTGCTGCATTCAGAGCTCTCGGCTCCAGCGTCAGGCTCGGGCCCTGTCGGGAGCCCACTCGTCCCTGTGCCCCTCTGCACACGTGTGTACAAACATACATAAGTGTGTCCACCTCTCCCCCGGGCTTGGAAAACATGGCTTTAAATACAAAGCATATTTAAGATGTGAAGATTACTTAGATTATAAATACATTTTGAATTAATTCCTGTGCAGCAGTTCCTATTTTCCAAATCAGCAGTGCAGTGCCGTTTTATGCAACTTCAGTCAATAAAATTCTCTTTTTATGGACTACTTACTGCTCCCAGGCCAGATGTAGAGTTATTTTTTTCAGCCAGCTTAAAAACAGTCTTGTCTTTCTGAAGCACGGTACCTGCAGGTGGTCGAACACCAGCTGCCTCAGTATTTCCTCCCTCATGTGGATGCAAGGTAAAAATAGGTTGTGGCTAATCTCTGAGATACTGGGACGCTCAGCAGAGGAGAGAGCTCTGCTGTAAGCAGTGATGCAGCACGAATGTCTGCAGGAAGTTTCGCTGGGTTTATCTTTGCGACGTGCTCCCATCAGAACCTAGATCAAGCTTAAAAAAGCAGCAGCTTTCTCACAGTGCTGGGAATTGCAGTGAAGTTTGTTTTAAAGGGGTGACCTTTTGTTGGATGGGGATTATAGTGTAGCAAATTGGGGGAAAATGAAAGGTTTGTTGTTGAATGCCTTGGGTTTTGCTCTGTTCTCATCTTGTTACTGAAATTTTAGCTTTCAGACCTTGACCTGCCGGAACACTGAGAGCAAAAAAACCCCAACTTTTAAGGACCTTCCTTATGACATTTGCTTTCTGTTGCATCCCAATTTCATTTGAAAAAAAAAAAATCTAGTCCTTTTGTAAACATACCTACCTGCTCTGTATAAACTGACTGTCAATTTACAGTCCTTAGAGAGAAGGGAAATAAGTGAAAAAAGATCAAGGACAACCGGACCTTTTGGGAGAGGGGAAGATTAGAAATCCTCCCTGGGATGCAACGGGTCGCTCTGCAACGCTTGGTACTTGAACCGTTTCCTTCCATAGGCAGCCAGAAAGCACCCAGGCTCCTGCTGGGCCACAGACCTGAAAAGAAGTATCAGTGAAGACAGTGAGATAAATGTTATTTCCTCTTTGGGCTAAGAAGGGCGATTTGGTGAAGCACGATCTGTAACATGCAGGGCCAACCACCCCAAGTGGTGCCTCAGTAGACACCCTGGCTTGGTGGTTGGGTGCTGGAGCAGAGCCAGAGCTGGCGTAGGTGCCTTGGAGCTCTCCTGGGCAGGGGGATGCTCAATCGGCCCATACTGCCTGCAGCTGTGGCGGCTGAGTGGGTGTGCTCAAACGTCCTCCCTCCAGGCTGCAGCATGTGGTCTGGCTTGCTCCTCACCCACAGACCTCACCTCTGGTTTGAAGGTATGTCTCTATATCTGATCTTTTGAGTAACTGAGTGGGAACTATGTTGTGGGGAGAGGAGGTGGTTGTGCCTGCCTTTTGTTGTCCGAAACCTGCAATGTGCTCAGGGAGTGTGGAAAGCTGGGCCTGTGCAATTTGTATCTACGGGGGGATTTATGTTTGCATTTTCTGGGCAGTCTGGTAGTCTCTGTGGCCATCTCTGAATGCAAAGATGGGGCTTGAATGATGCAGGATGGTGTCTCTCAGGGTCTTGCTTCTGCTGTGTGCCCAGGGTTGTGTTGTGAAGGGTAGAAACTGGCATCACACCAATTTATTTGAAAAGGAGTAGTGCTTTCTTAGGTGCTTCACCCTCTAAGTTTGCTCTGATAAGTGCAGCAGACCCATCAGGGCTAGTGAGAAGAGGATAGCCTCTGCTCCTTCCCCACCTCTGGGTTTGGGCGTGGCAGGGGGGGCGAGGGTTGGAGCTCCAGGACTGCGGAGGTTTAGAGTAAGAAAGATAGAAAAGGGCTCTGCAGTCACGTTGGGGGCTGCACTGGAGGGTTCGTACACAAGTGAAAGCCAACAGGAGCGCTCCTGTTGCTACCTGGGCTGTTCCTCTCCCCCAGGCAGTGGGTATCGGATGTGGTTGCTGCAAGCTGGTGGTGGGGTTCACTGTTGCAAAACAGTTGCAGTGAAAATCTTTTTCCTTCAAAGAATGAGGAAGGAACTACTGCAAACTTAGAAAGGGACTGAAATCTCCCTGTCTTTGGGCTCAGGGGCTCAGACGGGCAGCTGGTAGCAATCAAACAGCTGTGGGTTAATGAACTCCTCATCAGCTGAGCAGTGGTTAGCTGCCTGTGTCCTCCCGTAAAGGGGGCTGAAGCCGTTTGAAGGACTCATGGTGTTTTGCTGTGCAGCTGGAGGTGTTCAGGGATGAGGATGGGGCAGTTCTGATGCCTCAGCAGATTTAGATGTTGTTTATTAAAGAACTTGCTGGTTTGTGAGAGTCCATGTTGGGTCCTGCCTGTGGAGTCTGGCCTGCTGAGAGCAGTTTGCTTTTTCTGAGTACCTGTGGAGAAGGGGGAAATGGCGGGAAGCTGGCCCTCGCTGTGTCAGGAGCCAGGCAGCGCTGTCGGATATTTAGCTGTGTTGCCAGCACAAGGTTGGGGGGCTGTGGATGTGATCCTGGTCCCCGTTCCTACGTGGCTGTGGTGGAAAGCCCGTGGGCAGGAGCAGCTGCCTGCCGGGTGTCTGTGTTGCCCGGACTGTGGGCACCTCCCCGGTACGTCCCTGAGGTGCGCGGCGTCCTGAGCATTTCCTGAGGGGTTCGTTTTCAAGTAAAGTCACCTTCCAGTGGTTGCAATAAAACACGGATCTGAGGGGAAGAATCGGAAGTAGTTGTAACATACAGCTTAACTGTGCTGAAAAGTCTCGTTTGACTTGTAATTATTTGGTTGTTGGTGATAAAATCGGCAAATAGAGAAACACTGCACGATAACTCACTGTGCGAAAATAAAAGTGTATGTTTCCCCCCCACACACAATAATTGAGGGGAAATGCAGTGTGTATTTGAAGGTCTACTTGTGAAATGCTTTCCACATAACTGGCTTCACCAGAACGGAAGGGTGAATTCATAGCTTGGAAGTTTCTAAAAATGTCTCTGCCAAATGTGCACGGCTGCTATCACGGGCCAAGTGGTCCAGAGCAAGCCAGGCCGGAATCCTTGGGGGCCGAGAATATCCAGGGGTATGTGTGTGCTTGTCTTCAAATACGTGGGGCTCCTCTTTGGGAGACGGGAAAAGTCAGCTTAACGCTGCTTTGCCTCCCTATTTGTGACGGTGTGATTCCACCAGAAGAGCAATCTTAAGGAAATATTTTAGCGCAATGTGCCTTTGAGATCGTGCGTTGCTGCGAAGCGCATCGAGCCCTTCGTGTGGGCGGTGGCTGAGTGCCCGCTCGCTCTGTCCCTTAAAGGTGTGATCGGTGTTCTCCGAATAGGCAGCAGGTGCCGTGTACCACAACCAAATGCACTTAGAGCAGCAGCCAAAGCACGGGTCGGTCATGATGCTCTACGGTGTAAGTGCCAACTATCCACCAATTAATTTTTTCTCATTGCTGAAAGGTCAATGTAATTCTTTCTCTGCGAGTAGTTGGTGAGAATGGGAACCTCACTTCAAAACTTGGTCCTTTTAATAGGGCTGGAAGTTTGCTCTGCTGTTGCGCTTCAGTTTCCTTGGTTGATTGTGTTTCTCGGAGTCGTGGACCAGCTGAGGTTGGCACGGACCTCTGGTCCAAGTCCCTGCTGAAGCGACACAGCCGGTTGCCCAGGACAGTGTCCAGATGGCTTTTCAATATCTCCAAGGATGGAGACTCCACAANCTCTGCTGTTGCGCTTCAGTTTCCCTGGTTGATTGTGTTTCTTGGAGTCGTGGACCAGCTGAGGTTGGCACGGACCTCTGGTCCAAGTCCCTGCTGAAGCGGGGCCACCCACAGCCAGTTGCCCAGGACCGTGTCCAGATGGCTTTTCAATGTCTCCAAGGATGGAGACTCCACAACCTCACTGGTTGCCCTCACTATAAAAAAATATTTCCTGATGTTCAGAGGGAACTTCCTCTGTTTCAGTTTGTGCCCATTGCCTCTGGTCCTGTCAGTGGGCATCACTGGAAGGAGCCTGGCTCCCTCCTCTGTACACCCTCCCTTTAGGTATTTATAGGCGTTGATAAGATCCCGTTCCCCTTGATGAGAAGCCTTCTCTTCTCTGGGCTGAACAGCCCCAGCTCTCTCGACCCCCATCACCTGTACTGTTAAATGTGGTATTTTTTACATTAGTTGAGAAACAAGCCCAACTTAAAAGAGCTGGAAAGAGCCCGTATGTGAATTTTAGTATGTTCGGTTCTCTCTTCCAATGCAGCAGTTCATGATATCATTGAATATTTCTCAATCGCGCACACCTTACCGTGTGCTTGTTAGGGAATATTGATGATGATGTAAACTCTCCAAGATTTGATGGCTGCAGGATTTATCACTTATCTATAAAGAACCTCAAATGATCCCAGGTGGGAAAGTCAGACTTCTGTTTCTTTGCTGCACACTGCGTTGCTCAAAGCTTGGTAGGAGGCAAAACTAGTTTAAAGTGCCAGTGCATCCTGAAAGCAAATCTCAAATCACATCATTTAAATTCGTGTTGTGTCAGTAGTACAACTAGGTACTGTGGTATCTGGAGCAGTATCACCTTCATCTCTCTCACTGCCCAGTGCACTGTGAATGTCCCTGCTCACATAAAATATTTGCTGAATAAACACTCCATGAGCTGCTGGTCAAACGAGGGTGATCCATTCCTGAAAAGTGATGGTTGTGGGCTGTGCTGGGATCTTTGACTCATGGACTAACTGCACTTGGGAGTCAGATAACCAGTTATTGTTCCATCTGCTGTCTCTGCATCTGTCCCGTTGTGCCATCAGGTTTTCAGCTGTATGAAATGCATCCTGGGGCTCTTGCATTGCGCCACCGCTACCCGAAAGTTTGTGAACTGGCTTAATGCTGTGCGTGTCCCTGCAGCTGGTTGTGGACTCGTTCAGGCTGAGACTGTTACACTGAATAAACTAAACTTTATTATTATGTGCTCACTTATATAAAACAGTACAAACGGGACCTGGGCTGCTCTGTGCCGTGAGACAAATGACAGTCCCACTGAGCTGACAGTTTAGTTTTATCACGGGAACAAGTGATGGAAGAGTTTGTGCCAATTTCTTTAGGTGACACGTTGAGAGAGATGCTCTGGATGTGCCGGTGCACTGTCACTGTGCCTTGAAGATTTGATCCTTATCCACAGAGAGAGAGTTACAGTCCGAGGAAGGGACTGGGAATCTTTACGGACTTAATTGGGCTTAGGGTCTGGCCCTTCATGTGGTGCACACTGAGGACTGCGCTCTAATTAGGAGAGATGCAGCACACGTGAAATCAGAGAAAGGAAGTTGAGAAATGAGTCCAGAGGCTCATTCATGCACTGCTTACCTGCTTGGGTTCGTTCGTTCTTTCTTTCTTTGTATTCATGGGGGGGCAGGGAGACATTAAGTGACATTTCTGGTTCAGCATCCTCTTTCCGTTACTGATAAATTCTTGCCAATGAGCAAAACCGTACACTTCTGGAGCTGCCCAGCTGCAGGAGTCTGCCTGTGCCAACGCACCACTTGGGGCAAAATCCTGTGAGCAGAGAGGAGCCGCTGCGTCTTCCTCGGTGCAGAGCTGCTCTGCCTTTACTGCGTTTAACTGGGTTTCGTGCAACCAAATCCTTGTTCTGCCTGGGCTGTGGCAGAGCTCTGACAAGTAGCAGTAACCATAGGAAAGGTTAATGTTTCAATCCTTTACTGTCTATAATTATTCACACTTCTGCAAGTTCACTGGAAAATGCCACCTAGTTGTGTCTGTGTGTCGCTGGGTAAATGCACTTGGCTAAGTGCAGTGAAGCCAGAACTGATTTCCCAGGCTAAAATCCCTCCTGTGTGCTATGGGCTGGGGCTGCTGATCCCACCAGCACGAGCAATATGTTGAAAAACTCTGAGCTTCTGCCACCATGTGATCATAAAAGGTATCAAACTCGACACAAGTGGATATATAATCTTCACAGTAGCAAATGAACACGTTAAATGTGAACCCTATGGAAAGCTGCATAAAAAGGGGCTTTTTCTTTATATGCCTCTGGTCTGGGTTTGCTTTTAATGCCATGATTTTAGGCGTATTATGTATCGAGTGCCTAAATCATAACTGTGGAGCGTCTGTGGTTGCCAGTTTCTCTTTGCCTTCCTCCATCCTGACCCACTGGCTGTTCCTGCTCCTGTGGGCAGGAGCAGCCCAGCCTGGCCTTCCTGGGCTCGCGTGGCCTTGAGGAACACGGCACGGTGCCAGCACGGACCTTGGGTACTACCGCGAAGCACGAGCTGCGGTCATCGTAGCTACGCGTCTGCCTCGAGGTGATGCCTCGGGGGCTAAAATGCCAAACAGGAGGCTCATGCAGCCACTGCAAGGCATTAAAAATAATTTGGTAGGGGTTGTGAGAAGCAAATCTGGTGACGGTCTGTCCGAGGTGCTCTGACATCTCGCCATACCTCAGACCACCGCAGTCTCTCACGTCCACTTGGGCTTCCTTTTATTTTTAACCTCACAACATGAGACTGATCAGATGTTATCGCTCCCGACCTTTGCCTCCTGCCGCAGCATCGGAGCGGACTGGCGTATCCCACTTATCTCCCGCTTTTAGAGGCTGCCAGGCGGGGTCGCGGGCTGCGCTGGGGAGAGCTTTGCCCTGAGGTTGGTGTCGGTGGCTGCATGAAAGCAAAATGCCACTCGGCTGCTCTGAGCCTGGCCTGGTGATAATGCTGCGTGCGTCCCTCTGGTCCCGCGATAAGCGCCCAAAGGGCAGGCAGGGAGAACGTCTCCTCGGGGATCAGCGCACACCAAGCCCTATAGATAGAACCACATATATATAGAACAACATGAAAGCTTTTTGCTTTCTTCTTTTCAACAGCGTGATGGCTGAGTATCACATCCAGGGACGCTTTCGGACCTGACCCCTCCAGGGGTCTGGTCTCATTGTACCCACAAGTTCTTCAGTTTGCATCACCCCAACAGGAATGGAGGTTTGAAACTGAAACCCACACGGGCTGCAGAGCATTATTTCGTAGTCCTGATAAATGCTGAAAGATCGGGAGCGGCTGGGTTGGTTTTCCTTTATCTTCAAAATGGACAGCAGGACAAACTTTTCTGTTTGGGTTATTGGCTTTTCATAGGTGTCACCCAACTACCAAACAGTTATTGCTGCTGCTGATGGGAGATAACTCTGTCAGTGGCATCTAGGTGCTGACATTATGGCTAGCTAGTCCAAAATGAAGATAAGATTCTTCTATATTAAGTAAGTCTATTGATCCAGTTGGCCTCCTGTCCCGTGTCTGATAATAGCAAATACTTCATGTTTCCAAGAGAAGCAAGTCTTCCCCTGTTCTGTATATTGTTATAAATTGTGCATATATATAAAAATTATCTATTTTATATATATAAATGCCGTATGTTTTGGATTAAACAATGAAGAATTCCTTTCTGAGCTGTGTTCTTAAAAGCATGCTGCTTTTGCTTCTTTTCATTTGGATATGAAATTGCAAATGCTGCTAAGGATCGTAATGTTATTGCCATTTGTTTAAATGTCAGAGATGATATTTGAAAATAGCTGAAGCAAAAACGCAAGTAGCTGAATGCCAGCGACTCCCAGCTTTCGCTGACTGCTTTGTGCCAGCAATGCGTCTGCTTGTTCAAAACCGGCCCACAAAAAAAAAAAAAAAAGAACGAACCCACAATTCTCTTTATGTTCATATTTGCTTAAAATAGTTTTGTCTTTGCACCAATATCTTTGGTAATTACAGGCTGACCCAAACTTAGTTCCTGATCTGTCACAGACTTAATGGCAAATAACTTTGTGGACAATAGGGTAACATTCATCCTGGAAGACAGCAAGTGGAAATTTACAAATTACTGCGAGTTAATTAATGTTCCTAAAGATGTGGGTGGATATTTAGGCTTGCAGATTTCAACAAGAGCTTCTGGTCTTATCACCTTGCCAAAAAGACATTACATCACGTGTCTGTTAGAGGATTCCAGAAAGATAGTGAGCTCTGGGAGAGAAATTGCCAGTTAGGGAAGCATAATGCCTGGAACAAGGAGGAGTAAATATAGAATATTTTCTCTCCAAAAGAAACACAATTTCTGGGTTCAGTACCAAGCTGTAGACGAAGGCTTTACTCCTGCCTCTGCAAGAGGGCAGTGGCTGCAGAGCTGTTGTTGTGGATTAAAGCCAAAAGATGGTAGCAGTCCTTTCTGCACTCACCTGCAGTGCCTTGGGCCTTGGATTTAGTGTCATCATAGTAATAACCACACGTGTAGTGTTAATTCCCGTACCTGAATCTTACTGCTGTGAGGTGCCTTGTCCGTGACCCAGTGTGAGAGAGAGACCCCGGGGTGAGCAGGGCGGCGGGGTCCCTCGGACAGCCCGGGCGCAGCTCAGAGCGCTGCGGCTTCTCCAGAAACGCGTTCGTCAGCCCCAGATGCCGCTGGTGACAAACGACATTTTCTTTGCCTTTATACACTAGGACCTAAGATGTGATGTTTAAATTCAAGATCAATTATTTTTAACTGAAGAATGATAGCCCTGTGTCTAAATTATCTCGGGGCTTAATTCACATCAGTTAAACCTTTTCAAAGGCTTATTAAAATTCCTTAAGTGTGTCCAACTTATCAGCAGTTGAGTGTCAATGGCATTATACAAATGTTGCTATTGGAAATAACTGTGAAGTATTGCTTGACTAAATTATTCTCATATATATATAATATGCCTGTGACTATTAACACTACTTAGTACTACATGACTCCTTTCATCTGCTGATCACCAGGCATTGCCCAGGGAAGCAAGTACCGTTCTCCCCTTTCTAAATATGGGAAAACTGTTGTGTCCAGCAGCTCTGCCTCATACTTGGGTTTAACGTCTTCCACTGAATCCTGCCAGGCTTGGCTCTTGGTCTGCCCTTTTGGTTTTTAACAGGACTTTGTGGTGCCGCAGCACGTAAACCTTGCACCCTGGCACCGCTGTCTCCTGTGTGGGCAAACACGCTGCTCCTTCGCCGAGCCGCTGCGGTGCCGGAAGATGTGTAGATCAATATTTAGCTTGATACAGACGCACGGCAGGGAGGAGGTGGTACTGAGCAGCGCAGAAGACAGTTCAGCAACCGCTGTCACTGTCACGGACAAAGGAACGTTTGGCAGGAGCATGGAAGAGGTTTTGGCTGTGCTGTCAGGAAATCTGGGAAAATCTGGTCACAGAGTCTGGCATTAACAGCTTGATGCTATGAGAGAGGATGAAAAGGGGAAGGACAGTCTCTGAAGGGCCGTGGATGCCACTAGTCCGTGGTCCTGTGCCAGTCCCCAGCAGCGCTGAGGGACGAAAACTCCCGTTTGTCCAGTAAAGGTGCTGCCTGTCCTGGCACACGACAGAGCTGTGGAAGGTTGGGGTGGGGATACTGGTGTGCGTGTGTGCATGAATATCCAGTCAGAAACACTTGGGATTAGTTCACAAGTGTTGTTACGTGTTTTTTCCTCCTTTTCCCCCCTGCCATATAAATATATAGTTCCTACCGGTCTCTGGGCAGTGGTGGAGTTTTACATTTTGCACATGCTCATATTTACCTCGCGTCGAGGTTCTCGATGGAGAACACGTTTTGACCGACCGTTTATTGCAGAAACCACTAGGTAGCAGTGTGAAATAAAGCTCTGCGAGCGCCGCACCGTCTCGCTGGCGATCGGCCTCAGCAGAACAAAGGCCCTTCTCGTATCGAACATCCCGGCGCTTGCACAGATAGCGAGGCCGGGTTTAAAGCTTTCTCCAGCGCTGGGTCCGCAGTCACGCGTGGGATGTCGCCAGTCAGGATGCACGTATCACAATATAGGCCCCGAAACGTTTTGGGCGCTGTTCAGCACCCGCCGCAGGGGGTGAGCTGCCGGCTTGTGCCGATGAAGCAGGCAGAGGCTCGCGCAGTTGAAAGCCCCAGCTGGGAAACACGAATACGTCTTGCGCTCTGCTCTGCTTATGAGTGACTGTTAGCACTGAAACCCTGCAACCCAGATGCTACAGACTTTTCTAAAATTATTAATCTTTGTGCTCCGATGGCGACAGCTGCGTGTTGCGGCCGAGATGTACTGCACTCAGATCTATCGCACACTATTCTCGTAGTAAATGTTCTGCTCTCGTAAAGAGTCTCTCTATTGGAATAAAATTTGCTAATTGTACAGAGAAATTACAAACAGTCTAATATATTAATTTTCAGTTTGATACTAAAAACTATTTTTGTTAAACTCTAAGTTTCTTCCATCTTGGTGAGATTTAGTAACTCCTAGGAGATACACTGTATTTCTAATTTTCATTGGAATATACCACAAAGGAAAATGTGTAGTCTTGATTTATTATGTTAAGGGTTATTCCAAAGGAATGGAGTCAGGTAAAAATTGAGGTCTTTATTATTAACTTGGCTTTATTAAAATTACTTTAGTAATATCAGTTAAATACTTCGGATTATTAATCCCAAAATTACTCTAAAAATAAAATTGGCGAGTCATATATTTTAACTTGAGCTTTAACAAGTTAGTAAGTTAACTCTCTGCATTTTGTTCAACTTGATTATACACAGTCAACTGCATAAGAGCTTAACTGTAGAACAGCTTATGCACGTTTATATTTAAATACCCAGCATCTAACTGTAATGTGTGTGACTACATCAGCTCCGTATCACTGGCTTTTAAAATTAGACCTCACCCTGGCTGCTGCAGGGAAAGGAGACATGATAAAGGGATTGAGCATCACGCTCTGTAATAACTGCTGGGCTTAAATGCTCGAGTTACAGAAACCCTGAGCCGCCGCCGCTGCCGGAAAAGTCGACGTTGTCCCTGGCTTCAGGGGTCAGGGTGTGCACACCGGTCACTGTCAAACGCTTTGAACAACTTCAGAATCAGCGTTAGCTGAGAATATGGAAATTAGGACGAGGAGATTCTTTTTCTGTATCGGCCATGGGTGTACCTCATGTAATGGGTTTTCTATCTGCAGAATAATTACATTCACAAAAGTGGTTTTTGAGTTGGGTGTCATAATCCACGACTGTCGAGGCAGTGCATGGCAAACGCTGACCAGAAAGGGCGAAGTGTTTGTGCTAAAGGCTGTCTCTCATCTTGCGCAAGCCAAAGATGCCCCAGTTTGATCAGAAGTAAAATATCCTTAGCGCTGCCTTGACAAAGGCCTGTGATGCTCGATGTTTGCACCTTTTTATAGGTTCGGCCACCTTGGCTTACAGCAAAAAACGTTGTGGTATCGCCTGTTGCTCTAACAGCGTCTGTTAACGCTTGCTGGGCGGTTGCTTTACCTTGTCTGGTTATTTCTGCAACATCTGCAAGCAAGTTATGTGGTATTTTCATCCCCTGAGGATTTATGGTGACCTCTCAGGGACCTTAATCATTGGATCAATACACTTCTGACACCTGTAGATCAACATAAACTTGACCCTTGGTCTTGACAAATCTATCACTGCGATGCGCTTTTTTTTAAAGCACCCCCATCGCGGGGAGTGGAGGGGGTTTGGGCTGAATGGGAATGGTGACGGTGGCGAGGCAGAGCCCCATCCATCTCAAGGTCAAAAGTCAAAATGATAAAGGAAGCACCAGCCTGTGGTACCCGGGCAGAGCACTGGGGTAACGCGGGAGCGGCTCAGGGAAAGGTCCCTCCAGGCTTTGGGATAGAGCTGGGTCCCCAGCCAAACCAGCGACTCACCGAGATGCTGGCCCTGCAGGTGATCCTGATGTCTGGGGGAAGAGCGCTCTAAATCACCAGGTTTGATGAAAGCGCTGTTCCTTCCTCGGGGACTTCTGATAAGATGAGATGTGCTGCTTTAAACAGCTGCTGGTTGTGCTCATCCTATCTTTAGCTCAGGTCATCAGAAAACATTTTCTCTTTTGAAAAGTCAGTTCCTCTCTGTGCAAAGGCTTTTCCACACTCGCTCCCCACCCCATTCATTTTCCATCCAAGTGCTCCAAAGTAGGAACTTCTGTCCGTGTCTTTGCAGCCTGCCTGCCCTCAGCAGGCGATGGAAGGCCCTCGTTCCTCACCTGAACTCCCTGTCATTAATGCAACACGTGAGGTTAAATGGCCAAATCAAGATTCTGCATCAAATGAATGTCAGAGAAATAAAATAGGGTCTTCTCAATTTTAAGATGTCACCAACTCTGAGTTTACTGAAAAAAGCAAAGCAACAAGCAGTGCATGCTGCAGCAATGGCAAGCAGAGGTAAAGAACACTCTTTAGAACAGCTAATTACAGCAAGGCTGTATTTTCACAGAGTGATTTTCTTTTTTTTTTAAATTTTCCACAAAATGTCAATGATTCAAAAATTCTGAAGACATCAGTCCTGTTTTCAAGAAGAACAAAAAAAAAAAAAAGTATTAAGTCCTGTGGCCCATATTACTCAGAGGAGATTCAAAATCAGTTGAGAAAAACATTTTCATTTTCCCTTGGAAGGTGGGTGGGATGCTGGTGTCCTAGTTGATACAACAGGAATGGTCTCAAAGGAAACTTTGGATTTGAGAGCATCTGTCTAATGCATTTTGAAGAGGACGACGCTCTTCAACTGTCACACACTAAAATCTGCAAAATTTCACTTAATAAAAAAGAACAAGGTGGTGTAAGTGGGAACTAATTGCTTGAATGGCCTCTCCAGTCCCAGACACCTGTACCTCAGTCCAGACTTGACTCTCGTCACTTACTCTCCCTGAGCATATCACATCGGCTTCTGGATGAAAGGTCCAAGTAGAGCTAATGAGTCCCAATATCTTGATTACAGCTGCAGTTGGGAATAGCTGTGTGAAGGGAAGGAACCTGCCTGGAAAATGAAAGGAACGGCCATCTGGGAGGCAGGGGGAGGAAGAGAGAATAATCGGGAGACATTTCCTTCTGCTCTGCAGTTGATCAGGCTCTCTGTTTCAAGACAAATCTTGAAAGGCCAGTTTGGCTTCCCTGGAACAGAATCTTCAAACCAATTAATTTTGTGCTTGTAGTGAGGGTGTGTTTTACTATCAGGAACAAATAAGCATCTGACTTTGGCAAAATCACCCCTCCACTGAGATTTGAATGCATCTCCCCCCAAAATACCTTTGTATGTGAGACAAGTTGAGCATAGCAGTATTGGTGCTCACCAGAAGAGCATCCTGTGTCACCAAAACTGAGATCATGGCTTCTCTGTGCTGTGAAATTGGAAATAAAGAGGCTTGAGCTTAACTTTGCATCTCAATGACATGACGTTTCGAAACATATTTGTATCCAACCTTTACTTTGGGAGCTCCCTTGCTCCATCAAAAGGTTTTGAAGGCCAAAATAGGACTAGTAAAGTGGTCTAGTCTGCTATCTTCTGTAAAAGTCAGTCCAAAGTGTCTTCCTCCTTATATTCTCCTAGCCTTTCTCTGTTTGAGTATATAAAACAGCAGTATGGTACCTACTATCCAATATAGCTATGTGCAACTCTTGCCATGACCATGAAGTCAGCAAGTCAAATGCAACACAGAAAAACCCTTCTCTGTCGTGGTGATGATGGGTGTAGGTATTTGCTGAGTGTAAGTAGATAGAGTCACATCATGGTTCCTGTACAACAGGGGACTAAGCACCGAATTGTTATCTTCTAAGGAAAAATAAGGGAAGCTCCAGGCGTGTAAAAGGAAAAATATTTCCATTTCCCCAGTGATTTTTTTTTATGGTATGTAACATAATATTGGCATCTGAAATGGATTATTTTATTTGGAAATGTTCACTCCACCAGGGCTCAGCCATTGCTGCAGTAGCTTTGATGTGAAACTTTGGGATTTCACCTCTAATGCTGCCTGATCTTCTGAGTAATTTGAGTTAAATTGCTGTTTGTGTGTGTATCATTTCATCAAGGTGAATTGGCGGTCCCAGTAGCTTGTAGGGATGGTGGTGCTCAGATAAGTAACCCAGACAAGTAACATTTGTATGTCTGGTGCTTTGAAATGCTAATCTGAATGAACATAAGAAGTATAGCTCATTATTATTTTCTAATAGGACCTAAAATAGGTATTTGGTGGCTGTAGCCATCAGGTGTTGTGCATGCCCCCGCTGATCCCCCAGCGCCGGACGGGTTACTGCCGCACAGGGCGATTTCAGCATGTGTAATCTGGATGTACACTGCCAAAAGCCATCCATCATCTCCTGGTGTGACCTTGTACCACCTGTCTGTCCCATGCAAGGCCAGCAATTAAAGTGTAAGGTAATGAAGACAGCAAGACATGAAAGGGCTTTTCACTAGCTGATCAAAGGGGCAGAGCACAGTGTTTTCACAACCAAAATATTGAGACCAATAGGACTGGAAATGTGGTTGGAAAAAGAAGAAAAGCAAAGAGGGTATTTGGGAATTATCCTACAACTATCCCTGTCATTTCAGTGCGCTGCGCTAGGGGTGGTCCTCTCGTGCGCTTTTACTTTTTCTTTTTCGGTAGGGAAAAATATCAAGTACTTACTTTCATCTTGTTATCCGGGAAATAAACTTTGTGTGTATAAAAATCAAATGCTATAGATAGTGTCAGCTCCAAGGACTCCATAGGGAAATCTGGTTTCCAGTTCTAATGCCTCATTGTGTAAGAAATCATTTAGGCTACAGTTCTCAAGGTGAAATACTGGTGGGCTCTAAATTGGTGTCTAACCAGACAAATGTAGTCACCTGCTGCCGGTCATCGGCACCTTGCTGATCAGAGGTTGTTTTAGGGGTGGGGGGTGGTTTGTGGTATTTTGTGGTTGGTTGGTTTGGTGTTTTTTTTTTTAATTGGGGCGGGGGAGGGGAGTTGTGCATCTAAAAGGAGAAATTAGCCTCTCGGTCCCGGACAAGCACACTACGCTGGATGCCTGTGAGTGTTGGATGAGAGATATGGCAGAACATCTCTTTTTATAGCAGCATTTCCACTTTCACGTCTTCAGGACTAGGGTTAAGTAAAGCTTCTTTTTTTTTTTGGCATTGCTTGAAAAGGGCCATCTATAAAGATGCCAGTGAGGAACCTGAATTCTGATCACGGCTGGACGCGTGACATCTCTGTATGTTTAGCGGCTATAGGATGGGGACTCTCGCAATACCTGTTGGTGTGTACAGGTTATAGATTGTTTTCTGGGCATGGAATTGGAAAGAAATACTCAGACACACGCCATAACGCAGAACAAGTATGAAAACTCCTCTAACCCTCATAACCCAAAATAAAGAGCAGAAGGATGCTGGAGCCTCAACATGGGAGGATGCCAGAAATGTAGCTGGGTGTCAGCATGTCTGTCTGCTTCCACTCTGAGCCCTCGTACGCTGTCCGTGTCGGTATGAGAATCTTCAGTGGGATTAACCATGTCCGTAAAGTGAAGTGTGTGTAATTGCAGGGTGGATCTGGACCTGTCTCTGTGGGTATGCAGCAGAGAAGGCAGCAGCAGCTGACACTGCACAATGCATACAGCAGTACATGAAACCTCAAGTCAACCAAGAATTATGTTTTCCTTCCCTGAAATAGCATAAATCATCTAATTGATATCATTAGAACTGACTTGCTGAAACCAGACAGTAAGACTTTGTTCTAATTTTTTTTTTTTTGTACTTAAAAATACAAGAAACTTTCTTACTTGACTGAAATGGTTTGGGATTTTTTTTGTGACCTGTTTTTTAACGGCTTCTCTTGATGACAGCCAGCCAGCACTATGCACATGTCTGTATACTGCACCTCTGCTGACTGCACCAACTGCTCTGAAAGCAGCTTTTATTTTTCACAGATAGTAAGAAGTAAAAAAAGAATCCTGGCCAGGAAGGTGGGATTTGGGGGCAATTTCTAGGAGTCAGTACTGTGACTTAGTCAACGCTTATGCTGGAGGACAATGCAATCTATTTAGGAAATATCTGCTGTGCTAAAATAAACTCTGGTATATTCTTGTGGCAACAGAATGCACCAAATCCTATTCCAAATATGCAGAACACCTCAAAATGTTTCTCAAAGTAGGTGGTTTTGACTGTGGAAGTTAATAATTTGCTCAACAACCAGATTTGTTGGTCTTAAGACTCAAGACTCAAATTCTGAAATGCCTTTCCAAATTACATTTGTTATGTTTCTTACTGAGTAGTTAAAGTAGTTCACAGAATTTGAAATACTTGACAGGCTTGCTTTTCTTTTTCTGTCTGAGCCTGTTAACTCCTGACCTTGCCCGCTGTACAGTAGCATCATTCACGCTTGTTTCTCCTTCAGCCTGCCCATTTCCACAAATAGCCATTTAGCTCCAGGATGTCTCCCCAGGACCACTTAATTTTATCCAACCTGAAGAAATAAAATTATTTTGGCCACTAAGAGATTCTACTGCTTTGCAAAGTAGGTTGGTCTGGGTTTGGGGGTTTTTTGTTCCATTTTGGTTGGGCTTGTTTTTGTTTTGTTTTGTTTTGGAGTGGGGATTTTTTTGACAACTCATTTTTCCAGCACATCAGACTAAGCAAGTTTTGAGTGATCTCTGCAAATCGTATCACTGAACCCCTGTGCTTGCGTGGCCCCTACTTACATTTGTGTAGACATGAGGCTTTGCCTACACTGACCCGACTGCAAATGTGATGCCCCTCGCTAATGGACCTGGGAAAAGTGCCCAGATCTCCTGACTTACAGACCTGTGGTTTAGCCATTTGCCCATGCTACTTTGTTGACACCACAAAAAAAAACCCACCCCGTTATTTTAAGCAGGGATGACTTAACAGACATGTTATAGTCTCAGTGAAGTCAGTGCGTCAATTGCTCAGCACACAGAGCTGGTTTAAAAATGCCCTGCTTAGTTTTTCTGAATTTTCATCTCTTTTCCTGGGCTTCTGTCAACTTTTCCTCTTGCTCAGTTTCCAGGAAACAGTTTATTTTCTGTCTCATTCTGCTTCTTGGAGTATTCATCCAGACTCCATTGACGTGGCTTGTATGTGAGTTACAGTTCCAGCAACTCTTCCACACGGACAAACTCGCCTATTTTTACTCATCTGGGCCAACCCATCGGTGCTAGTAGCCACTTCAGTCTGGGGCAGGTCTGTGCAGTACTGTGGTGGAAATGGCAGAGATGGTTTAAAACTGGGCAATTAGCTAAGGCACAGCAGTACAGCCTTCACTGTAGCTAGAAGCAGCAGCAAAAATCTAGTTCAGCTGCTGCTTTTACAGATGCCCTTCTCTTGGTACCCGGAATGAAAAAAATCCATGTGGATCGTTGTACTATCTGTGAAGGAGAGGAAGCAGGAAGGATGAGATGTCTGTAGAGGCTGGATTGGCTTTGTACTAAAATAATAAGGCAAGCTGTTTTGAAAGAGGAAAAGCTGGTGGAGAAAACCCAAAACGCTGGAATTCTCTTTGGTGTGGAAGTGAACTAGGGAGAGGTTAGGGAAGGCCTGTGGCTGATGGACTGCACTGAGGATGGCCTTGTCCTGAAACAGGGCACTCTTACTGAATGATGCTCTGGGGAGGCAGGGTTGAAAATGACTGCAGGAGACAGGGAGTGATTTTCAAGTAACGTATTCCATGTCACTTTGCTAGACTTTGATGGGTTAACTTTCACAAATGTATTGCCAGTGCTTGATCTTCTATTAGGAGAAATCTCCACTTTCCTCTCTTTCTGCAGGAAAATGTACTACTGCATTCATGTTGTGGCAAATAACCCAGGGATGAAAAATAAGGCTCTAGACTGAAAGCCCATCCCTTTCTCATTCTGCAGACAACGTGGAGTAGCATTTTAAAGGTGTTGATTCTTCTTAATAATCCCCATTAACAAGAAATCACTTACTGCTGATATTGATCTAAACTGTTGTCAGTGAGATGAATTAGGAGCCGGGGGCTGGGGACATCGGCTGTTGATCTGTTGTTTTCCTGCTGGGCTTCTCAGGAACATTGGAACATTTAGCTGATTTCTGCCAGGACCGTATCTCCTGATTTTCTGACTCCAGAGAGTAACTTTCTGTGTGAAAACTCCTTGAACTAAAGGAATAAAACTCTGACCACAGATGTACTTTAGGAACTGCAGGGGTGTTGTTTGGGAAAAACAATTACTTCAGTTTCTATACAACTGCTAAAGTCGAGGGATTTGGTATCAGTTCCTTACAGCTGACAACTTGTTCCTGTATAAATTGTATGAACTCCAAATAGTTTGTATAAACCTACCATATGCGATTTGTCTGAGGAAGACAAGTGGTGCTGAGCTGCACTTGCTCCTGCTACCTTCAGGTGGAGTTGAGGGAACTGAATTTTCCTGAAAAAAGCTGGTCTAAAAAAAAAAAAAAAAAAAGCCAGGGGCAGACTGGGTAATAAAAAAAAAAAAAGNNNTGTAATAAAAAAAAAAAAAGCTGAGGAAAGGCCAATCATATCAAATCCAAGTGCAAATCTTATTAAAACCTCCTTCCTACACCCCTTAGCATGCCTCCAAACACTGTGAGGATCTCTGATTTCAGGTTCCCTGGGGAAACGCCAATATCCTGCACTTTCCCCTGGAATAACGTTTTCTAAGCAAAGGTTTTCCGTAACGCTCTATAGACGTGAAACACTTCAGGCCCGGGCAGAGAAAAGTGTCAAGTTTGACGTGTTCAGTTTTTCTAAGCATTTGAGAGGATTGGACTCAGGAGAGCACATCACCGTGCTGTGGCGTGTGCCGACGGCCTCGGTGCCTTCGGAAGTCCTGGGGAGACCTTTTACCGCCGCCTGACCCTGTTGCCTGTACTGGCTGCGGAGGCTGTTCTGCCGGGGAGCTGCAGCTGGAGGTGAGGCAGACCGGGGAGAGCAGGGCTGGTAGCAATGGATTGTCTGGGCGTGTGAAGGAAGTGAGCCCCCTTGGCCAAAACCAGTGTGCTGGGGGTTAATTCCTACCGTGTGTCTTTCTCACGCTTCCCCGTTAGAGCTTTCATTAGCTGGGTTTAGCTGTGCCTCGCTCTGCGGCTGCTGGTGCCTCTGCCAGAGCTGGGCTGCTGCGCCACGCTTGGCCTCGGCCAGCTGCGGTTGTGTCCTCTGCCTAAATCGCTTTCTGAACTGGCTCCAAGGCTCCGGCTGCTGTTCCAAGCCCCTGTCTTACCCTGCCCTGCATCTGCCTGTGATGCAATTCCCACAGGAATGGGGAAGCGTGGGGAGGAGGGGAGTGTGTGAGCAGCCGTGCGGGCAGAGGCTGTAGTACATCCATCCCTACTGAGAATGAGCACAGTGCAGTCCTGGAAATCAGACCCAAAGCCGGTGCCCGGAACAGCCTCTGCAGAGCGACAGCAGGCCAAATCCCACCAGGCAGTCGGATTCCCTGATAGCTGTAGCTCTGAGATATTATGGCAGGAAAATAAAGAGATTCTAAGAAATTAAGGGATCTGAGGAAGGGAAGGAATGTTCAGAGTATGGAAGTGAGAGGGGTGTTGTTGAGGTGTGGAATTACTTTCTCCCATGGCTTTTCCCAGACCCTCTGTGCAGTCCACCCTGTAGACCACTTTATTAAGTGCCCTACTCAGAGTCGGCCTTTGAAAGTGCTTCAGGTTTTAGCTAATCTTAATGCTTTCCCTCATGTTAACTCAGGATTTGTCCTGTCTCCTGAGAATTCCCTGTGAGTTCTGATTGTGGCCATGCTCTGCAGTGGCAGGATCTGACCGGCAGTGAAAGCCAGTGTCACAAAGTGGGATGGCAGCATTGTGCCCACTGAAACACCAAACTGTGGTTCCCCCACAGCATCCAACAGTGGCAGTGTTTAAACCCAGCTCTCTCCTGCCCCCTCCCATGCTTTCCCTGGGGTTCTCAGGAAGGCAGATACCCTTGGCCCTCTTAGAGCAGGGTGTTTTCTGGCTCACCTGCTGCCTCTCTACCATCTGCTGTAGTCTGTGAGTCCTGCTAATGGAAAGCCTGTGTGGGAAGAAGCAAACCTTCTCTCCTGTGCACTTAGGGGCAGGCAGCGATGTGTCCCTGCTTCAGGCTGGCAGGCTCTGGTCCCCTTTCTTGTAACAGACCCAATGTCCCCGTGCCTCTCTGGGTAAGTCCCGAGGCTTACTGTCTTTGGGAGGTGGCAGAAGGCCACCCTTTGCCCAGCCCTAAGCCCCAGACAGGCGTCTACACTCCATGCTGCACTGGGGCTTTGTGAGCAGCACCCAGGGCTCCTCTTCCATTTGCGAAGATAGGAAGGAGGTCGGAGCTCCTTATCTGTGCAATCCTACCTCGGGGTGTGTGTGAGGTTGGTCCCCTTGGGAAAGAGGGATAGAGGCTGCAGGCAGCTTCCATTCACCAGCAGCCTTTCATCCTATGTCCCAGGGCCACAGCCACCCTGTCTCCATCCCTGTTTACTGATGGGGCCGATATGGCCAAGGCAAGAGAGGTTGCAGGTTCCCCTAATCGCCTTATCACCGGGCCGGGCAATCTCAGACACTCAGAGGATGTTTTGACTGCGCTAAATTACAATGTTTGTTGTTTCTCACTCCCAATAATTGACATTTGATAGTGACTACTGTAAAAGCGACCGAGGGGCTGAGGCAGAGGAGAGGCAGGGAGCCGGCCGGTGGGGAGCCCTGCTCGCTGCCCCTGGGCAGTCTGGGGGGAAGCGGGGGTCCTTTGCCCCTCTGCCCCATGAGGACAGGGTGCAGAGGGGCTGCCGAAACCTGCCGCGGACGCGCTGGCGGCAGGTCCCCTCCGGCAGAGCCGATGCCCTTGGGTTTGTGGCTTTGCATTGCCTTTCTGTACAAGGAAGAAATCAGCCGCTCGTCCCCCTCTCCCGACGGTGGTGGGCTGCCGGAGCGGCAGAGTCACCGACGGGCAGGAACGGGGCCAGCCCCGGCCCGAGGCGGGGGGCGGGACGGGACACGGCCGGTGCCTAGCGGTCCTGCCCAGGCTGTGAGCTCAAAAAGTGCCTTTTAAATTATTTTTGAAAGACGTTAAAATACAAGTACCGTTTGCAGGCGTCAAAACAGGAATTGCTGAGATTACGGGAGGGCTACACAAAGCGGGAGGGGGGACCGGCGGGGAAAGGCTCTCGGAGCGGCAGCGTGCGGCCGGTGAGAGC
>VWZZ01002693.1:2319616-2355429 GCA_013399095.1 Psophia crepitans
CTCGGCCGGGGGTGTGTGTGTGTTCGTCCTTGTCCGTGCGCTGTGGAGAGCCGCTCTCGGCCCGGCACTGGGCGCCTGCGAGGCGCAGCCCAGGCCGGAGTTGGCAGCCTCGCAAGGGGAGACCTGGGGGCTGGTGAGACACTTAACTGGCCGGACAGTGGGGACCGTACGGGAAGTGCAAATATTAAATGTGGATCTCAATAATAATTAGTATAGAGTAAAAATTAGAGGGGGGGGGNCCCCTCTCCCGACGGTGGTGGGCTGCCGGAGCGGCAGAGTCACCGACGGGCAGGAACGGGGCCAGCCCCGGCCCGAGGCGGGGAGGGGGGGGGGCGGGACGGGACACGGCCGGTGCCTAGCGGTCCTGCCCAGGCTGTGAGCTCAAAAAGTGCCTTTTAAATTATTTTTGAAAGACGTTAAAATACAAGTACCGTTTGCAGGCGTCAAAACAGGAATTGCTGAGATTACGGGAGGGCTACACAAAGCGGGAGGGGGGACCGGCGGGGAAAGGCTCTCGGAGCGGCAGCGTGCGGCCGGTGAGAGCCCCTGGATGCGGCTCCACATCCCACCGCCCCCGCGGCGCGGGCTGCTGTCGCCGAGGGATGCTGGGGGACCCGGGCCGCGCAAGGAACGCCAGGGACGCGCGAGGTTAAGCCACTCTCTTTAATGACAACTCGCTGATTTCCATCAGCTTGTACAGCAAAGGAAAACACGTACGAACGGGCTGCGGGGCGGACAGTGCATTTCAATACTAACTCACTTTTTAGTGCATAACCCTACGGGGACCTGGCAGGTCGGAGCGTCTGTATTCCTCGGCCGGGGGTGTGTGTGTGTTCGTCCTTGTCCGTGCGCTGTGGAGAGCCGCTCTCGGCCCGGCACTGGGCGCCTGCGAGGCGCAGCCCAGGCCGGAGTTGGCAGCCTCGCAAGGGGAGACCTGGGGGCTGGTGAGACACTTAACTGGCCGGACAGTGGGGACCGTACGGGAAGTGCAAATATTAAATGTGGATCTCAATAATAATTAGTATAGAGTAAAAATTAGAGGGGGGGGGGGAAGGAGAGTTGCAGGACTTGGCTTGCTGTTGTTGGGCACAAGTCAAGCAAACTGACCGGCTGCTTTGTTGGAAGGAAGGGGGGAACTACCGGGGCGAAGAGCCTGGTGGAAGGGAGAGCGAGAGGGGCCGGGGCCAGGAGGACGGGGCGGGAGGTGCGGGCATCGCCGACCCTCCCTGCGCGGTGCCCGCCTGGCCCCGCAGGAGCGCGGCCATCGCACGGAATACTGAAGACCTCAGACCTGCTGGAAATGGCCGCCATGCTAGTGAACTCCGCCGGGATGCTACATTGAACTGTCCTCGTCCTCATCCTCCCCGCAGCCTGGAAATGTCCCGAGACCGGCTCGCAGGCGCGGCCGAAGCCCCTCCATCCCCGGCCCCGGGGTCTCGCCGGTAGCCGTGGTCCACGGAGGGGAGCAGGCTGGGTGCGGGGGCGGCTCTACCAGGCTCGAATCCCGTGCAACGTGGAGATCCCCGCGTTCCCCTGCGGGATGGCCGGCTGCACCGAATTCAAGTCCCCTACGCTGAAGTTCATGAAGTTGTTGCCGGCCGACGAGGGCTGCATGGACTGCACGGACGGGTAGTTGCAGTTATAGTTGGCGTTGCAGGCGGGGCTGTTGTAGTTAGTGTACGCGGGGTAGGCGTTGTAGCTATAGGGGTTAATGCTGACATTGTACGGCGAACTGTAGGGAGAAGACTCCCCCAGGCAGGGCTTCCCATCGCGCACCAGTACCGGCACCGCTATCCGCCGGGGGGGAGGGATGCCCACCATTTCGAGGGTCTGATCCTGTCTCTGCCTTTTGCATTTATACCTTCGATTCTGGAACCAAATTTTCACCTGGGTGGATGTGAGCTTTAGGACGTTCGCTAGATGGTCTCTCTCGGGAGCCGAGAGGTATTTCTGCTGCTTGAACCTTCTCTCCAGTTCGTAGACTTGGGCTTGAGAAAAGAGGACGCGAGGTTTCCTTCTTTTCCTCTGTCTGGGGCGCTCGGGATCTTCCAGGTCTCTTTTTTCCTGCTCCAGGCTTTTGTGCAGGGAACACAGTTCTGCAGCAAAATAAACGGCAAAAGGGAAAAGGGGGAGGAAAAATGTGTGTGTTAAATAAACTGCGTGCACCGTGAGCGAGCCCCGGGTCTTCCCCGGCCCCGCAGGCTGCCGCGGCAACCCCCTCCTGCGGCAGCGGCCCCGGCCCTGCCCCGCTCTCTAAGTACCTCTTTAGTAATTTTCCGGGGGTTTGTTGTTGTTGTTGTTGTTTGTTCGTTTGTTTGAAAACAAAATGCTCTGTGCACTGATTTGAGTCGCGACCGCCTGTACCACAGCCTGAATTTATCGCGTTTAGCCTTTGTACTGAATCCCACCCCGACCCCGTGGGCACACGCTCAGCCGAGTAAATTAGTAATTAGATTTGTCGCCTAATTTCTGGACAAGCTCGAGGCCTCGCCTATCATCCTGCAGCTTTGCCCGTCCTGTTGGGCAGCCATCGCGGCCCCAGACCCGCTTGGGAGAGCCGCGGGGGTGTCCCGGGCCGGGGTCGGTGGGCCGCTCCCCGCGGTGGGGGATGAAGATGCTTTCCCTCCCCGGGCCCCGAGGCCGGGCGCGGTGCCTCCCACCCGCAGCCCCGCAGCGACCCCCTGTCCCCCACCGTCCCTGGGGAGCCCAAGCCGCCCGCGGCCGAGCGCCCAGCCCCGGGCTGGAGCTCGCCTTCTCCCTACCCTCCCTTTTCCTCTGCTCGCAGGCCACCTGTGAGCCTTGACCAGCCCCGCCGTTACTCGCCGTCTTTACCTTTCTTGTCCGCCTTGGCGTCCTTGGCCGAGTCCATTTCCACGTAGCTTTTCACGTAGTAGGAGCCGGGGAAGGCGGTGGCGGTTTTGGCCGGGTGCGGCTCGGGCAGCTCCTCCCGCAGGTCGGGCAGGGCCGGGGGCTCGGCGCTGTACGCCTCCTGCTTGAAGGTGGCCAGCATGCATGAGGGGGAGGACAGCGAGGAGAGCTCCATGGAGGCCAGGCTGCTCTGATGCTGTTCCAGGTTCAAAATATCCTTGACCGAGAAGGGTGTCGTTGTCACAGGGCTAGGAAACATTGTGGAGGAGAGCGGGGCAGCGGCCGCAGCCCAGGGTCATGGAAAAGTAGGTGAGGAGCAGCCAACCTGAAGCAGTGGTGGAGCGTGGGCTCACGGAGGGGGCACATAGCATTCCTGCGAGTAGCCTTGACTTGTGCAGTGGAGGCAGGTAGGACCAGACCATAAGGGAAGGGAAGGAGGGACTAGGCAGTTTTTGGGTGACTTTAGCTTTCTATTGGCCAACATTGCAGTGATGGTATGAGAGATGCAAAGTTCCATGTCACCTAATATAGTAATACATCTCAAAAACATCCCCACTCATTTAAAGGGGCGGCACTGTATTTATCCAGCTTTTCCCCGCTGAGTTTGTTGATCCATTAAAAAAAAAAAATCCAGAATGGCCTAATGTGTACAAAGCCACTATCTGATGCCATCTATCATACAGTCAGATTAAATAAACAGGCCGGGAGGAAACCATCAACCAAATATGTGCTGATTTCTTTTTTTTTTTTTTTTTAAGCGAGGGAACGGAGGTTTCATTTTTTGTTATTCTGCAATATCCGATCGCAGGAATTAGAGAACGGGAGTTCACTGTTGTGTGAAGCGCGCTCAAGGGGAAAGCCACGCTTAAGGTTTATACAGATATTCTGAAGCAGCACAACGCCCGCAAAATCCAGCTGATCGGAGACAGACCCTAAACAGCCCCTGCCTGGCTTTGGAGGGGGAAATGCCGGTTGGATATACCCCCTGCCTGTTTGTAAAGCTTTCAAACAAAAAATACTGTCTGCGGGAAACACGGGTTGAAGGCGTTGCAAAAGCTACAGGGATCCTGGGGGTAAGAGGGGAGCAAGTCAGAGCGGCCGGCCGCCGGGCTGGGGCCGGGAGCTGGGACCGAGCCTCGGTGCTGGCCGGGTCCCCGCAGCCCGGGTGGGCGCACGGCTGCCCGCAGGCCCCTGGATTCACGGGGCAGAAGTGGGAGCTCGTTAATTTAGCGCTCTCGGAGTCGCTAAAATAAATCGTAGCAGCAAATTCGCAGGTTGAGGAGGGGTGTTACGGCCCTTTCTGGCTTCGGAGGGCGAGGGAAAGAGAAAAACAAACAAACAAACCAAAAACCCAAGCGAAAAACCAACCCAGACCCCAGAAAGCAAACCCGAGCTCCTCTAGCGACTTCTTCGGTGCGGACCGCCCGGTTGCGAGCGGCACGGGGATCGGCTCGCCCCCTCCGAGCCCTGGCGCGGTGGGAGATAAGCCGGGGAGCCGAGCGCAGAAGCCCTGTGGGAATGCGGTGAGTTGTGGGGTCCCTCGGCTGGACCCTGACCAGGGGGTCGCAGGGGGAGTTTTGCAAATCCTTCCTCTTCCCGCAGACGGAGGAAACCCTCCGAGGCAGGTGAAAACGTGGGGAACCCGCCCGCGGCTGTACTCTCTGGGCTGCTCCTTCCTGAACATACCTGCTGCTGTCCCCACTCCCCCCGAGATTTTGTGTCTCAGCACCCTCGGGCTCCCTTCTGGGGGATTTAGCTAAGGATATTTCTGCGGGCGATGCCGTGACTTTGGTTCCGCTCTCCGGGGACCGCTGGCCGGTGCAGCAGCAGCCCCGGCGCTCGCAGCCCCCTGCTGCAGCCGCTGTCCTGGGAGCAGTTTGTCCGCGAAACAGATCCGGATTTTGAGATGACAGTTGAAGCAATTAGTGTGTATAGGGAGGCCTGAAACATTGCTAGTTAATGAGGGGAGGGACACGGCCAAACGACCATCTCGCTCTTTGCGGCTGCACTTCCCGGGGACTTCCCTGGGAAACAGCTTGGAGGGGATTTTCCTCGGTTGCAGAAGGGCTGAAGTGCCCGGGGAAGGTGGCGGCAGCTCGGCTCAGGAGAGGAGCCTGCGGCAGGACTTTGCCGGGTGTCCGCGATACCCCTTCCCTCTGCACCGCCCGGCGGTCTTTCTCACCTCGTTGCCTCCTTTTTATTATAAGCTAACCGGGATAGGCTAGATAAATACTGAAATAACGAATTGATTCCGACACCCCCCCAAATCCGGACCCGCAGCCGCAGATTCGCCTGCCTTGGTGGCATCCACCTCCCTCGGGACGGTAGAAACGGGGTTCAGCGCTCCCTTCCTCCATCCTGGGCCCAAAACGCCTTTCCCAGGTCAGGCCCGGAGCTCGCAAGGCAGCGGCTGGCTCCGAAGCCCCCTTCTAGCCGGTGAGCCCGGAGAACAATGCGGCCCCGACCCGGTGGGGTCCGGCCTCGGCCGCTCCGGTTCGGAGCGCGGCCCCGGCGGCGGGCTCTGCGTCCGCGGGGAGGAGAGCTGCCGGCCGCCACGCGGCTGTGAATTGAGGATTGACGGGTTTCCTCCAAACCCCCCAATCACACGGCGGCTCCCGATCGATGTGGGCCCGGCTGCAGAGGGTGGAAGTGATTAATTGAACGATAAGCCGGAGCTATCATTTGGAATGTCATTAATGCGTCGGGGAGACATTCATTGGAGACAGACAGCGTTATCTCCGCTTTATCTTCAACAATGCATCACTTTTAATACTGCAGTTTAGAAACAAATGGGGGCTTTAGCCTTAGCCCTTCTCTTCGTGTTTATATTTTTGGAAGAATCACAACTAGTGGGAGTCCCGGGCTCGGCCCCCTGATAAATGAACATTAGCACTTTTTAGAACTACTGTATCAACAAAAAGAGCTGCAGGGCCGCAATAATTGGTGAAAAAGCAAACACTCCGCAAAGAGAGGCCAGGTCTGCTCTGTGTCCGGCTGATTGATGAATGTTACTGACACACAGCAGCTCACGGACTTTCCGGGTCGGGGCTCAGCACCCATTCCTCTCCCGCCACCCCCCCGCTTTCCCCCTTTCCCGGTGCTCTCCAGCAGCCCTCTGAAGCCAGGCTGCGACTGCAAACGGCGTTTTGGCCGAGGGCAGCCGAGAGTTGCGGACAAAGGCGACCGGTTCACCCAGCCCCGGACCCTGCTTGCAGCTCTCAGGCGCCGCGTCTCGGTCCCCGTCCTGCCCACTCCGGGGTGACCTGCCTGGGTGCCGCGGTTGAGCCCCCGGGGCAGGGGTGAAGGGGAGGCATCACCCGCACCTTGAGCCTTCTCACACCGCTTTTGTCTTCTGTGGCGTTGCATTTGGTTTGCTGGACAGTGGGTGCGAAATTATAATCGGATTTAAATAACACGCAAAAGGAGTAAAGGTATACGGGACCCCGGAGGAGCGCCCTGAAACACTTTCTCCAGCCCACCCATCCAGCCAGGACCCAGGCCCCGTGGGTGTACGTGGGGAGACAGGGTGAGGAAAGCCGCTGCAAGGGGAAAGCGGGTGCCCTGCTCCCTCCCTCCGCCTTCACGCCGTTTGCAGCTTGCCCTCGCCGCCCCCTCGGGCCTGAGCCTGGCCCCCACGCCCCGAAAAGCCCCGTTGTCTTCCACACCCGCTCGTTACTTCTCTCCGAAATTGCTAAATACGATTTGGGAGCGGGGTTGTGTGTGTATTTTGGTAGGGTGCGTTGAGGTTTTTTGTGTGTATGTGTGTGTTTTTAAATTATTATTTTGCCGAAAACAAACAAAAATAACACCCCACCCCGCAATTAGCTCCGGAGAGCACATCCTCTCTCTCCCTGAGCTTTCGACACCTCGGACTGTTTAAAGAGAGAGATGGGGCCTTTTAAAAAAGTTTTCCTCTTAATCCCAGTCGGTTAAAATATCTAGGGCCCCCTCCCGCTCTAATTCCCGGCTATCTCCCGAGGACTCTGTTTATGCCTCACCAGTAAACGCCGGGGTTTGAAACCTTGTCACTAATTGAGTGCTAACACTTCAGGTGCTATAGATTTGTTAAGAGCCAGTAGTCCAGAAATAGCCTATTAGGGTTTCCTTGCGAGAATTTGTGCCAATCCCCCGGTTCCCATCGTGGGCGGCGGGAGCCGCTGGGGCCTCGAGATCTCTGCGGGTCCCCGAGGGCTCCCCAAGGTTTTAGGCCAGTTATTTGTTTCAAACGTTTGGAAAGGGATGCTACAAAACGGCGAGTCCTGGTTGAATAAATCCTTCTGGCGTGATAGCTGGTCTGCGGCGCACGTCTGCCATGGCGGGGTCCCACTGGGGGTCCGGATGGGGCCTGGGGTCTGCGGGAGGCGGCTGGGGCTGGATTTGCTTTAACCTCTCTGGCTTTCTGCAGAGAAAAACGGGTTTGGAGCTGTCCAGGCGCTCCACTCTGCTGCAGCTAAAACCTTCTCCTTGTTATTTTTTTTTTTAATTTCCTTCTCTTCCCCCCCTATTTTTTTTTAATTTCATTCTTTTCTTCCCACCTCCCCAGTCCTTTCAAGCTCTAACAAAGCGTGCCTTTCCCGGCCGCCCCGTCCTGCTCCCAGCACCGGGGCTGCTGGCGGGGAGAGCAGCCCCGCTCCGCGGCCCTGGCCTCTCCGCCGTCGGGCATTGCTCAAGGAAAAAAGAGTTTTGACCTTGACGTGCAGGCGGCCTTGGCGAGGGGCCTCGCCTCTGCCCGGTGGTCGGGACTGCTGTGCCGTGAGGCGGGAGAGGGCTCCTCCGGGACAGCCCCGCAATCCGACGGCGGGGCAGATGCAAGGCGGCCGCTCCGCTGCCGCCGCTGCCGCTCGGTCTCCGGCTTTCGGGGCTCCTGCCCGCCGCTGTCGGATCCCAGCTCATCCCTGCCGTGCACCGAGGGGAGCATCGGGCCCTTTCCCTCCGTGCAAACCGGCTGCAGAGCAGGCAGATGCTAGGGCACGGCAAGCGAATGCCAGAAAGCACCGAAGCGTCTTCCCTTTATTTCAGGACAATTTATGCAAAGCCCGGAATAAAACCGTCCCGTGTTGTTTCGGGTTTGGTACCCCCACCCCCCGCTCTTCAGGCAGGCCGCGGGCAGCACGGGGGGCGCGCCCGGGAGATGGCTCGGTCGCCGCTTTCCGCCTCCTTCAGTGACTCGGGAGGGGTGACCTGGGCAGGAGGACTGGGACAGCAAATGTCACAGTGGATTTTCCCCTCCTGCCCTGGGCTCCGTGCCTGGAATCTGACAATTAAACTGGCTCTTACACCTCGGGCGCTGAAGGTGGGTTTCCCTCCCCCCCCGGCTGAAGCGAAGGCTTGGAGCCGGTCAGATAAATCAAATCCGTTAATTTTACTCTGCTTATAACTTTTTCTGCCTGTAACTATGCTGGGTTCGCTGATGAGGAGAGAGCGCTCTGGGATTTCGTCGCCCCTCTCCCAGCACCCGGCCGGTACAGCGGCCACCGCGCTGTTACCGCCGCTCCGGGACTCGCCGGTTTTCTGCGCTCGAGCCAAAGCTTTTTAACGCGACCGGTTGATTAGAAAAGCGCTTGTTCGTTGCGTTTCCAAGGGGAGCGCACACAGGGCAGAAGCAGTACGGTTATTCTAGGGACGGGAAAATTAAACGACGGAAGGAGTTTCACGTTCAGTAAATGCAACAACGGTTTGACACACGCGTGTAGCAGCCAGGGCGCACCCGTGTGCGGCGACGGTCTAGAAAACTGTTTTAAAAACGAAATACCTTCCGGGCACTATGAGGCGTGGGCTTTTGCGACGGACAAAGCTTTAAATGCGGCCGGGCTGCCCTGCCTAGGGGCCTTGGCCCGATCTACCTCCCCGGGGCGGAGAGGCTCCCACCGGCTCCAGTGGGAATGGGAGCGGCGCTTGGCTGGGAAGCCTGAAACCGCCGCAAGGATTTGAGGGTGTTTGCAGCTTGTCTGTCCGCACGATGTTTTCCAGAGGAGATAAAGGTCTGACTTCTCAGATGCTTCCTGCTGGCCGTGCAAATCCGATCAGTCTTGCGATGTCACCATGCGCGTTTTGCGCTCCCCGGGATCCCCGGGGGGCCGCGCCGGGGCAGCGGGCAGGGCCGGGGCAGCGGGGCCCTGCTCCGTTCCCCCCCTCCCCGCCCGGATCTGAGGCTGCCCTTGGCCGCACAGCACGGAGAAGGGGAAGGCAGCCTGGAGGCGCAGGTCGGGGGGACCCGTATTTAACAAGACACGGTGTTTGGACTTTTAAAAGTGATTGCCCCGTGCCCCGCGGAGATGACGGACCGGCAGCGTTCTCAGCTGCCGCCCTGCCCGGGGGTGCCGGTTCTCAGCCCCGCCGGGCTGCGGCAGGTTTCTGCCCGGGGCTCCCTGCAGCAGGACCCAGCCTCCGGGAGAGCGCCTTCCGAGGGGATCAGCTCCGCCGAGACGGGCGGGAGGATGAACCTTGGCGAGTAGAGTTACAGAGCCGTGACCCCCACCTCTGCTCCGGCGTCTCCCGCCGACGTCCCCTCTGCTCCGGCGGGGGCCCCGCCTGTGACCCACAACCGGAGAGGCATGAAATCTGCTGCCCCAAGGGCAAGCCGTGGGACGGGGGTCCCTGTCCCCGCCGAGCTGCCCTCTCCGCCCTCGCAGGGCCTTTGCGGGGTGGGTGGCTCTGCTTTTCCGCCTCGTCCCCCCGCGCCGGGAAGGCGGCTTCCCGAGACGGCCCCGTTTCTTTTCCCGTCCTTGCCGCGGTGGAGCTGGGCTGCCCCGGGGACGGGTCTCACCCCTGTCCTGTAAAATCCCCCACCCGCCCTCCAAGGTGGCTGCCGCTCCTGGCGGGTGTGTGTCTTCCCAGTAAAAATAGATATTTTTGAAAAAAACGCAACAATCTCCCCCCCAATCTAAAAAAAACCAAAAACACCCAAACTCAAACTAAACCCAACCGAACGACAGAACGGGGAAATAACCCCCGCTGCCCCGGGATGCTCGGACCCACTGTCATTTTTACCCCGAGACACGCGGGTTTGGCGGCGCCGGTTCCTCCATTCCCACCCCTGAATTCTGCAAACGGAGGCGCCGGGAAAGCGGGGCCGGGGGTGGCCGGGGCGCTGCCCGCCCCCACGGGGCTCCCGGGAGCAGGATCAGGCCTTACAGCCGTTCCTTTTCTCGAGAAGGGGGGAAATGATCCGTTGTTCGTTTTTGTGGCGATCTGACGGGGAGTGGGTTGGTTTCTCCGAAGGGTCCCGTTTCTGCATCCTCTCCGAGTGCTCCCGCAGCTTGTTTTGCAGAGAGAAAAACGCTTGGTAAGAAATTCGTGCGAAATTAAAATTTATTAGAGAGAGAAACTGGCAAACATACGCGCGGTAAAGTGTTTTCATTGGCCTGATGAATATACAATTCACCGAACAGAAAATACGATATATTTCAAGTGTGCGTCAAGAAGAAAAGGGTGGAAAGAAACGAAAATCTTGTAAAAGTTCCTTTAGATTTTTATTTTTTCTTTCTTTCTTTTTTTTTTTTATGAGTGAAATTTCCAAGTTTCGGATATCTTCACAAGCCTCTCTTTAAATTTCAAAGGAAGGTCGCATAAATAAAACCACATCTGCGGTTTTGTTCCAAATGTCTGTATTAATTATCAGCCCGTTTTTCACTGTTTTTCAGCGCTAGAGGGAAAAGCACCATTTAAATGCAGCCTTTTCCCCCCTGCCCCCCCTTGGAGCTCCACCAATATTATAAAAAGAAGAAAGGGAGGAGAGGAGAGGAAATTCCCCGCGGTGCCTCGGTGCCTTTCTCCCTGCCAGGGCTGCGCGATTTGTGTCCGCTCCAGCCCCGACACCACTCGCCTTTTCTATCTGCCGATTACAGAAAAAAAAAAGTCCAAGTGAAATGCAGGAAACCTTAAACGCCCTTTTATTTCGCGGATAGGGTTTATTTCTTATAGAAATTGGAGGGGTTTGGCTGTCGGCGTTTTCTCACGGTTTTGCATGCCTTTCTCCCGGGCTGTCCTCAGCGGTTACCTTTGGTTTTTAATCGCACCGTATCTTTCATGCCCGAAAGCTTAAATTCATGAGGGGAGCTGGCGGGGGACGGGGCTGCTTTAGGGAAGGGGGGATCCGTGGGGAGGGCTGAAGCCCAGGGAAAGGGGCTGGTCGTATCCTGGCGTCCTGCAGCCCATCGGGATGCTCGGGCTACGAGGGGCACCGGAGCCTGCAGGGGATGGGGGTAGAGAAGGGAAATTCGGAATCTGTTACCCTGTGTGGCTGAAACACTCGGCCCTGGCTCTCGCTCTTAGGTGTCTCCTGGTCTTGGTTGTGGCACTAAGCCAGGAGCTTGGAGTGGACAGGGCTGGCTGGGGCCAGGAGGGCAGCAGGCTTCCTGCAGTGCTGATTTTGTAAACCAGCCCCTGGTTGCATTATCGCTGTGCTCAGTTTCTTTGCAACCCCAGAGCTGCATGTCCCCAAGGCTGCACATCCCCCGGGCAGCACCTGCTGCAGCTGGAGGGATGAAGGAGCGCTGGGGGGGGTGGTGTACTGGAGAAACACCACTTGGGCCCATCTTTCAGGCCCTGTATTTCCAGCTCTTAGAGACAATGATATGGGAAAAGATCCCTGGGGAGGCAGTGCAGCCTTTTGGGGCACCTTCACACTGAACGTTAGAGCCGGAGTCAGAAAATATCCTTTCCTCCCATTTTTTGACCCTGGCCCATCATTGTTTTAATATGCAGCCCTGATCAGAGCTCAAGAGGATATTTCCTCTTTCAGTGTTTCTCTGGGCAAAGAGGCACCAACAGATTTTTTCCATAATGATGAAAACATCTGGCCGTCTCTGAGCTGTCAGGCGCTGCATTGCTTCTTCCCAGATGCCTTCTTCGCTCCAACCCTCCAGCAGCCCCAGCGCAGCCCCAGCCCCTCTGTGCCCGGGGCACTCGCTTGGGCGATGCACTCCCGACCTCTAGCTCCAGCTGAAAGATACTTGACACTGTGTCTGGACAGGGGGACTGAAACCTCCAGGATCCTCACTACGGCTCCTCGGGTTTGGAAACACATTTTAGGCACAGTCAGCCTGGGGAGGTGGAAATTTCTATGCTGAAGTATTTTCTGAGGCTTTTTTTCTTCACTGTGCCCAGCAGAAGTTCTTTCCCCTCTCCCCACTACGTGTAGCTCAGGATTAGCTGCCCTATGACTTCCAGCCCTCCTGTTTGGCAGAGTCCATCCTGGAGAGGAGGCGTACATCTGTCCTTTCAGCCAGGGCCCTGATCTTCACTAGTCACGCTGTCAAAACATGCTTTAGTGAAAATGTGTCCTTGGTTTTGTGTGTATTGGAGCTGGATTATGCACCACTTTTAAGAAAAGTAAAAAGACAGTGAACTCCCAAAAGAGAAATAAGGAAATATGTAAGCACCGATTCAGTAAGATCCTAAAGTGCGAGTCACATTTTAAATATCTGAATTACAAGGATCACTCATGTGTTTGAAGTATCATAACAGAACTGAGGCCCAAGCTAGGAACTCTATTACATATTGTGATTTAAATGAAAAAAGTCATGAACCTGAACCGCTCCTGGAAAGTGAACAAAGGTACATCCAAGTGGAATGACTGAAGAAATAAATACTTTCTTAGGCCACAAGAAAACACTCCGAAAGATGCATTTGGCTCCAAGCAGTCCGAGCAGCCTGAGCCCTGTCTAGGGTGATTCTTAGAATTTCAGTATTTAAAAAGGAAAGGGGGGATGTCCTATGTTTAAAAATATGACTTTACTTAGTCCCAAAAAAGAATAAACAAAGCAAAGGCAAAAATCTAAATGCCTCTAGAGAAAAAATGTGTTTAACCACAATTCTAAACTATCCTTTTCCTTCTCTCTCCCCATATTTAAAAAAATGGACAAATAACAGCCAAGCTCAAAACCATTGTGTCATATTCCAGCCTCTCTAGCTTTGCTCTCATTGATGCCAGAGTTCATAAAATAACAATAATATTTACAAAATATGAACCTGATCCAGTCGTTCACGTTCAGGCTGTGCTCTGCACTTAAGGTGATGGAAGTTGTGGCAAAATGGAGCGGAAAATGACCATGTATCTCCTGTCCTGGGAACTTAAATTTCACCAGGGATATGAAACCTCTGCTAGACCGATCCTTGGCTGCCTTCGTGCTGAGCCTTTAGGTGTTGTGCAGGAGGCGGCAATGGACTTGTCACTGTAACTCCGTGGTGGAGATCCATTTTCTCTGTCGTAGAAGTAGAACAGATCCATTTGCTTAGCTGACTCTCTCTCTGTTCTCATTCCCACGGCATTTGTTCTGAAGGACTTGTTAGCATTAGCTGGATTAAAGTTCCAGTAGGGTAAAATGTCCTGCAATACAGATTTCTACTCTACATTTTGATGTAAGAAAATGATGCTGGCTCTGTGTACTTTTTTATTATAAGCCCTAGCAGTGCCTGGAGTAAATCTGCGTGTTGAAAATGCCTGTGGTATGACTGGAGTAACTCCGAACTACTTTTTACACGTATCGCACACAAGCAAAAATGAGGCTAAAGGGAAACTGCGGGAGCAGCAAAGTCAGGCACTCAGCACTCAGGATGTGACTCTGTTGTGTACATTCCCCATCGGGCTTTTGGTTTTATTTCAGCTTTGCTTTTTCCCTAAAGCCTCTGTCTCACAAAGTGCACAGGACGCACAGTGCTTGTGCAACAAGCAGCCGTTTAATCTTTAGTTGTGTCCCTCCTGCTGAGCTCCAGGCCTTGCCCCACAGCAAGCTGCTAAACCATGGAGATGGAGCTTTGCAGTTCTTCTTTCATTTCAGGGGTGTCCGAGTGCTTTGAAGGTATGAGTGGTTCTACCTTTGCCTATCTCATATGTAGGGAAGAAATAATCCAGCAGCTTTACCTTACTGCATAAAGAATTTAAGGTGCAGAGTTTGAGATGAAAAGCATCCATTGATTTGAAGTACCCCACGTGAGAGAGCTGCACTGTGAGTTAAAGGTATTTTTGTTATTGAAAGGTGCTACAATCTTCTAAGTATGTAGAAAGCACAGAGAAACTGCTATCTAGCAGGGTGTATAACTGGGCTACATTTAGGGTGATTCTCCTGTAGGTGACAATAATGCCTATTCCTGGTACAAAGGCACAAGGTCAAATCTTTTCCTAAACTCAGAAGTGTGCCAGAGTTTCTCAAAGCAAAAGTCCCCAGGATTTTTGTGATCCATCATTTTCCTGCCTTGCTCTCCCCTGAGGTTTTCCAGAAAGTGTGCAGGTGCTGTTTTGACCTAAGTACCAAAAAGTGCTCAGCAGGTGAAAATAATGGCAATATGGAGCAAATCTGCTCTGTCCAGAAGCAGCCACTGGGTTGTTGGGCTGTTGTCCCTCACTCTGTGGCCGAGTGCCATCTTGTGGGACCTGCAGCCCTGCCTGGGACACCCAACGGCTTGTAGGGTTTGGGGGAAGAGAGTTACCCAAGCTGTGCGTACAGATGGTGAGCAGAAGGTTCTTGCTGCTGCCTGGGAGGCTGGGTGTCCTCAGGAGTGCTGAAGAGCAGCACTAGAGAATAACCTGGAGCATGAAATCAGAAAAAGGCCAAAGCAGAGCAAAATGCCACGCAGCCCCCAACAGCCATGTAACTCCCGTGTCTTTGTCTGTCTGAGGGCGGATTTTATCAGTGGCTATCAAGCAACAGGAATGAGATGCTGTCTCCAGCTGATGAGCTTGGAAAGCTTTTGGGCATGAACAAGCAACAGGCCAAAAAATGGGCTTACTTGAGGTAAGTGCCCTGAGCTGATAGTTTACGAACTGTCCTCCCACTCAGACAGATCCTTGTTTTTTTGGGTGAGAAAATCTACCGCAGACAGGTGCCGCTACCACGTTCCATCTGCCCAATTCGCAGACACTAGGCCTGTTCTAAAGGCAGAAAAAACTGGAGCTCCTCGCTTGCTTTTTTTTGTTTACTTTCTATTTTGTAAAATTTAAATCCATCTAATTATGGTTCTTCATGTGAACAGTCCATTTGTACAAACTGTTAGCATCCTGCCTCCTGCTTTTTACAGGAAACAGTATCTCTGTATCAGGTCTGTCTGGTTTTGGACACCCCCCTCCTTGGAGTGGATTTACTTACATCAGTCGTGACGGTGTATTTTTCTGATGGGAAAGGCTGTTCTTGGGAACAGAAGCTGTTACCTCACCAGAAAGGTGTTAGGTGGGCCTAGCTGTTGATCACTTTATTAACTCAGACTTGACGGGACTGCTGTGGCAACTGCATGACCAATACACCAACGCATCCTGTCAAACCCATCCCTCTCTCCTTTCTGCCATCGAAGTCTTGAGATAAGCAATAGTGAGATGTCTGTCTGGTTGACGGAACTAGCAGTTTCTGGTCTAATCCATGCTGGGCTACAGCACAAGTGTCTACCAAGGATGACAGAGTAGTTTTATACAATACATGCTGGTGGGTAAATTTAGAGTTGACAACTCCCTTCCACAATTGGAGGACTCAAGGACAGGCCTATCAGGTGGCAGCTGGCTGGGGGAGTATTTATAATCCATTTGCTGACTGGAAATAATATGAATCTGTCATCCCTTGTGTCACTTGGAAAACCATGTAACCAAGGGCTGGCGATGCCAATAGCTGTTGGTGATCTTTTTTGGCAATAGCTGAACATGTTGTTCCCAACTGATTTCAGAAAAGAAAGTTGTCACCAAGATAACGCACTGTCTGGATCCTCTTTTCTCTGAGCTCTGCAGACTTGGGGAAACGGGACATTTGACACGGCCGGTAGATTGTAGTCTGGCTGTGGCCAAAGCACAGCTGGCGGGTCCAAGGAGCTGACAGCTGTCTACGGAGCAAACTCAGAGCTTCTTTCCTCTTTTAACACAGAGCAGCATCTCGTGCTCCTGCCTGATTTCAGCAGGTAACATGCTCTGTGGTCTGTGTCCATGTACACAGAACTGGGACTGACCCTGTTTTATTTGGGTGAAATACAGCCTGGGCAGGGTCTCCAAGGAAGAGAGGTTCATTAATTTCTCTTATTTGACTTCTCCAACACACTGCTTTGGATTTAGTGCATCCAAAAGGCTAACAGTGATGTCAGAACAAAGCTAATTAGAGAGATGGTCTGAGAAGAAAGGTAAAATGTCAGTGCTGGGTAAGATCCAGAGAGATAGGGGCTGTTTGGGGTCAGGATGTTGGAGGAAGGGTTGCTGAACTGGTTTCTGTGGAGGGCAGCAGCCCTGCCACCAGGTTTAGGGGAAGTCAGGAGAATAGATACTGCTTTTTGTTTTCTTTTTGAGCATGTATACGATAGTCTAGGAAATGATAGGACTGTAAAGGTCCTGAGAGGAGTAACCTCTATCTGTCAAAGCACTTTGAGGAGCTGACCTCGGCACTGGTAAGCACCTCATGGCCACATACCCATAAGTCCAATTCTAGGGTGCATGTAGATATGAGTGTGCCTGCTTATCTGAGAGCAAGGCCTGCAGCAGATCTTGCTCTGGATACTTAGCAACCCCAGGCTGTCTGCTTGCCTTGGTTGCTTCTACATCTCCTGGAGAAGTGATGCAGTTCATGTGGCATCATGGACACCCACAAACACACACTGGCCTACACATCCTGGATGTTTGTCTAGGACTCCCTTCCAGCTTGTTGGCTGGGTGAGCTAATCGTATTATTTGTCTTCTCTCAAACAAATTGAACCAAAATAGCACAGTTAGCTAACCTTTCCATAAGCTCCTGGATCCATCCTTTCTCTGCTGCTCTCCTCTACCTTTATTTCCTTTCGTTTCAGCTCGAACCATGGTGTTCAGTCAGTCTTTCCCTATCTGTTTGATATGAATGGCTTGCTGTATTTCCTTACTGTTGTGGTTTAACACCAGCTGGCAGCTGAGCATCATGCAGCCACTCACTCGCTCCCCCACAGTGCGATGAGGGAGAGAATGGGAAGAGTAAAAGTGGGAAAACTACTGGGCTGGGATAGGGACAGTTTAAGAGATAAAGCAAAAGCTGCACATGCATGTCAAGCAAACCAAGGAATTCATTCCCTGCTGCCCATCGGCAGGCAGATGTTCAGCCATCTCCATCACGTGTAACTGCTCCTCAGGAAGACAAAGGCCATCACTCCAAACATCCTCCTCCTTCCTCCCCCAGCTTTATAGCTGAGCATGACACTAGGCGGTGTGGGATACCCCTTTGGTCATTGGGGTCAGCCGTCCCCACTGTGTCCCCTCCCAACTCCTTGTGCACCCCCAGCTACTTGCTGGTGGGGTGAGAAGCAGAAAAGGCCTTGACTCTGTGTAAGCACTGCTCAGCAGCAACGAAAACATCCCTGTGTTATCAACACTGTTTTCGGCACAAATCCAAAACACGGCCCCATACCAGCTACTGTGAAGAAAATTAACTCTATCCCCGCCAAACCCAGCACAGTTACTTCTAGCATTTGGCTTTTGTATGTGTTAAAAATACCTGTGTGTTTTACCAGCAGGAGTCCCCTATCAGCAGTGTGCACTCAGAGCAGAGAGGTCTGTAGGCTGTGAACAGCCAAATACCCATGTGCTCCTGTCCAACAGCCACCTCTGGACTTGAGCTATCGCTTGCTTGGGAGAAATGAAAATTGTGTGTCAAAGTTTCCTGACAAATAACATCCTTCGGCTTCACAGTTGGGCAACCCTGTGTAATGTCTGTGATCCAGCACCCCTAGCACACATCCTCCTTTTATTTTGGTCTCTGTAGATGTGCATAAGGAAGGCTGCCTCAGGATGTGCTGCAAAGCAAGTCCCACCTGATGTAGCTATGGTAGGTGCTGAGGAATCCCTGATGCGATGCGATGTGACAGTAGAAGGGACAGAGTGATTGCTGGGTAAAACCACAGGGCGTGCGATTAGATTACAGCCTGTCTGGTAGGGAGGCAAAACAAGCTGCTATTAATTTCAGAGCAGGGAGTAGCCTTTACTGTTTGGCAGGAGGCAGTCATGTCTGCAACCATAGGCAGCAGCAAGCGTTTGAGAAGTGGTCAAAAAGCCAACTCAGAGCCTTATTTCCTCCAGAGCTGTGTCTAGGAGCCACGTGCACATACGTATGCAGGGATATAGATGTACAGGAATTTTGGCTGGTCTTGTGTGAATGGAGATACTTAAAACTTCAACAACTTCCCCAGAAAAATGGAAATCAGGAGGAAAGATTCACCATGAAAATATACAACCCTTTGAAGGTGAGTCAGTCAGGAGACTGTATACTTGTTCCACTTTGCCAGTGACGTTAGTTAGTTAGAGTAGATTGAGTGGCTGCCCCATATTTGAGAGCCATGTGCTTCTGATGCTGCTGTTATTTCAGTAGAGCTACTGTATTCTCATAGCATAACGCCCCTACGCTGGGAAACACACCTGTCTGCTGGATGCAGCTTGCTCAGTTGGCTGCTAAAAATACAAAGCCCTGACAGACCTACCCCAAACAGGAGGATACGCAAGGTCAGCTCACCACACATCAAGAGCTGCTGCAAAAAATCCTGTGGGGTTACTATGTATGACACAAAGTTTTCCTATATGTCATTACAAGGAAAGCTCAGATTGTTTTGAACCCTGGAATAGATCTCAGAGTATCTAGTTCTGCTCCTCAGTCTTCTGCAAGCTTGGCCCAGGCTCTCCACAGACAGCCCATCGAGGGGTCCCATTTAGGCAATAGGGCTGGTTTTTCGTGCTGGAGCACTGGCAGCTCCGGGGCGGTGCTTGTCCTGAACCTAGAGCCTTCCTAATTGTACCTAAGTGCCTAAGCAGGCGCCTTGCTGGGGGGATCAAAATCTGACTTTGCTTCCTCTGCAGAACGGTGATGACCCTGTCCATCTCCTTGCCATGGATGGGAAGGTCTTTGGAGCATGATCTGTCTTTTAGTGCTGGACACCAGCATGATCCAGACTGGGCTGGAACCTGTTGTAACAGCTTTTATTAAAAAAAACAAAAAACACAAAATACCAATGCAAATACTTGACAACTTTATTTTCAGGTTTATTGGCAGACATTTATTTTTTATTTCAGGCTGGCTTCTAAGGTGGTCATTTCCTAAAAGCAAAGATGAACTATAGGTAAAAACCCGTGAAAACTGTGGACTGCTTTCTGGGCTGTTGGAAAAGCAGCAACATAATTTGATGACTTTAAATTTTTTCCTCAGGCCTCCTACTTTAGTAGATCTAATAAATGGAAATAAAAGCTGAGACTGCTGTTGTAGTTGAAAGGTATTTTTAAAAATAATTAATTTCTCCTGGGTTTTGATGTTTATTTTTGCATTTCATTCTGTTCGCAAAGGCAAAGAACCTGCCTCCATCTTTTCCTCTACTTAGACACTAACCTCTTTCCTTGGAAATACTGTTTAGCTGCATTTTAAGAATTTTTTAATCTATTTATAACATACTGTAAGACTGTCCTCCCAAATTTTAGACACAGAAAGATGAGACCTTTAAGAAAAAAAGGTTTATTCAGTGATAGTTTCCTGGAGACTTTCCTGAGAAATAACGGAAGGCTGGAGGCACTCCCCAGGGAGCAGCATGCCTGTCCTCTGCTTAATCTTCCTCCGACCCTCAGCCTGGAGGGCCCGGCTCCCCCCTTGTGCTGATGCTCTCTCCCAATGTTGGCTCTGCAGCTCCTGGCCTGATGGACATGGCCAGGTTTCAAAGCTCTGTCACCAATGTGCTGGGACATTTGGAAAAAAGATCAGAAACCTGGCCTGAAGTTTCCAAGCAGGGTCTTAGATTTCATTTCCTACTATTTTCTGCCCATAGACCAGGCGGAATTGGGACCAAATAGTTACAAAGACAGTGCAGGTCGTTAGGTGAGACTTATTTTTTTTTGTCTGTGTCTCCCAGGCCCTGTGTATGCAGTGACAGCTGAGCATATGCACGACACTTTAGTTCCTAAGAGTTTCAGATGTTGCTTCTAAAACCAACACAGGAAGAGCTGTCCTTCCTTTAAGGATAGCCTACACTGTCTTCCCAAGCTCCCACATTCAAATGGGAGGCTTTGCCCCGAGACCTCCTCTTAGCTTCTTGCAGTTTGAATTTGCTTTGTGTTTTTTAAGAGAAGTTAACTGATCATAATTGTGCCCACTATATCTGAGAAGGATCTTGCATCCCACAGTTTCAAATGAAAGTTCCTAGAAGTTTAAAATGAAACTTCAGGCAGGTTTGATGGGGTTAGTTTAGGGCAAGTGAAGTAACTGTGGATAATATACACTTAGCCTGATACTGCGTGGAAAGGGATGCAGATCTTTCTAGTTTGACATATTGCTTTTTTTTAGAGAAAACTGTATTGTAACCCACAGCTTGCTTCACACCAGATCTTTTCAGTGTCTGAATTTAACTTCAAGCCCACGTACGTTTCAGAAGAGAATTATATTCTGCATCCCTAAATCACATGAACTGCTGGAAGTTGGCACAGATTTGTCCCCAAACAGAAACCAGATAAAAGGCTCAATTCCAGAAAGTCTGTTGCCAGATGGTCATTTTGAGCAGAAGGAAAAGAAGAAAATGTTAAATACTGCTCTGCTTTGAAGAGTGGTTTCATAAATGCAGCTTAATGCACAGTAATGTTATCGGTTGTTCCTTCCAAAGTAGTGTCAAGAGGTGGATGTATATAATTTATCAATATGTCTGTTCCCTGAAATGAATGGAAAAGACATGTTTAAAGCCCTGGACTCTTAAATTTTTCTATATTATATCTTCTTGTCATCTTCTCTGCATAAACCACATGACCATGTTGTACAACTCGCTATTGACCAATCCATGGGTCCTGCTATTCATCTTGGTTTTTTTCAGCTACCTATTTCTTCCAGTATTTTTCCTGGTTAAGCAGATAGTCTATCGTTGCTTGGTTCTTCCCATCCTCTGCTTTTGAAGAGAGATGCTACCTTTGCCCTTTGCCCGTCTGCTGGTATCTCACCTGTCCTTCACAGGTTCACTAATGGCCAAGATAACCGACTCTCCCAGTATCCAGGGATAAAATTCTTTGGGGACAGCTGGTTAGGAAATATCACTCTTATCTACATATTTCTCAGCTTGTTCTGTCCATGCTTAAAACTGAGCTCCCGCTCTGTCCCTGCTGTTGTTGTGGTCACTGTTGATGCTTCTGGTGAAGAGAAAGGCCAAAACATGCAGTGAGCACTGAGGCATCTCCCAGGGACACACTTGCTCCCCGTGCAGCTGCAGACTGTCTCTTTCCTGCAGTTTACAAGATTGTGATCAGAGTAGTGAAATCACATTTAAAGGAGCTAAATGGAAGGTCAGCAGTGTGCAAATGTTGTTGAATCAAACCTCAGAAGAACAATTAGGCTGCTGCTCCTCCTCTACGCCTGGAGCTCAGCCTCCTTCCACCTGCAAGGTGGGGTATCTGTTGGATGAAGCAGCTGCCGTGTTTCCCAGCCTGGTTCTTTTTATAGAAATGTGTGGCGCAAGGTTGCCTTCAAGTGAAAACAGAAAGGTACTGCAGGGAGGGGAGGGTGAGGACTGTGGATATCTGGGGAGACTGAAGCTGATTTGGAAGGTGCACTCCCAGCTAGAGCTGGGACACCAGAGTTCAGAGCACAAGACAGTTTGTGAATAAAACAGACACAGGAACAAAAAGACCCAAATAATTTGAGAAAATGCACATAATTTGAGTAATCCTGACCATAATCTGTGGCCAGTACAACCCACTGAGTTTAGAAGCTGTTCACACCCCTTTCCCACTGCTGCGTACAAATCCAAGCTGTGGCTTTGTGGGAGAAGTTGGTGATGCCAAAAGGAGGTGAAGCTTCGCCTTGAAAGTCAGCACACAACATGGTGGCTGTCCTCAGCCCCCCTCTGGTTAAGATCTTGGGGAGTTTCTTTAATAGAAGTAAGTTTTTCTGTGCACTCACAGTGACTGACAGAAAGGGGAAAAGGCACCCCGTGGTGTGCAGGAGGACAAGCTTTGCTCTGTTTCCTGGCTGCGCTCCACTCTGCTTGTCTTTCACTGGAGAACTAAAAATTAGGATGTCTTGGTGATGGGTAATTTTGGTCCATTTGGATTATTTTTCTCATTAAAAAATGCAACTAGCTTCAAAGTTATTGACACTAATGGTCTGAGTGTAACTTTCCTGAAATTAGCCTTCTTAAATTTTATTTTCTTTTACTAAAAACGCTCTTGAAATAATCACTTAAAGTTAATATCAAGTTTCTGCTGTTTGGGAGCCCGCTGGCCATTTTTTGGTGGTTTTAAATTAATATTCTTCCTATTTTAAGTACTTGCACCTCCTCTGCTGTTATTCTTAGTTACCTGAGAAATCTAGATACTGACAGGAGAAAGCAGACTTGCTCTCCAGAAGTGAGGGGACCTAACTGTCATCAAACCAATTGGAAACCTGAAGCAAACACCTTCATGTGCTCTGTGTCCTGTGCCTATTTGTGTAATTTCTGATGTTGCCTAACTAGTGGGAGGGAAAAGAGTGTAAGGGGTTGTTTTGCTGTTGCTGCTACAGTTTCAGTCACATCCTTTGGTCTCCCTGATGCCCTAAAACTGCCTGAGAGAGAGCATGGAATATCTGGGACTGGGAAACAACATTGTGGCAGTTGTGGGGACAGTAGAGCAGGCAAAATAGGGGCAGGTCTGCCCCTACCTGCTTTTTAGACTCATGCTGCTGCCTTTGTGCAGAGCAGTCACGCTTAGAGAATCATAGAATCACTAAGGTTGGAAAGGACCTCTGAGATCATCAAGTCCAATCGTCAACTTAACACCACCATGCCTACTAGATCATGTCCTGGAGTGCCACGTCTACACGTTTTTTGAATGTCTCCAGGGACGGTGATTCAACCACCTTTCTGGGCAGTCCGTTCCAATACACTCACTTGTTTCCTTCCCGTCATGGACGTGGTTGTGCCGGCACGGGGCAAGTTGGTGACTGCCGGAGGCCTCTGCTGGGACCAAGGCGCACAGAAGGTTCAAGCACAGAATTTAGCAGAGATCTTGTTTTAGCTGGGTGAAAAGCAGCCACCAGTGAGGGAGGTAGGCAGAAAAGGGGCTGTGAGGGCAGAAGAGTTTAACAATAAAATACCGAATCCTGCAAACTGTTCCCAAGTTCAGTTGAACCCCAGCGCTGATGCTGGGGGTTTGTCTGGGATGCTAGATGCTGTACCTCTCCATCCCTAATCAAAATCTTTCATCTGTTGTCTGTTTCACTCCTGGCTGCAACAGCAGTCCAGACTGCTGTGTCCTTCAGGTCCACCTCCCCATGCTGTTGTCTGCGAACGGTGCTTTCCTCCCTCTTGCTGCAAGATGGTGCTGCAGAATAGGGAAATGTGTCTCTGCGAGAGCTGCTGGGTCTCACAGCCGGAATGTGCAGTAGGCACTGCTGCTGGAGGACAGGGCCTGCCTGCAGAGTCCGTGCTTATGGCCGTGAGCGGGTGCAGGAGCTGCTGGCAACATGGGGGGACCTGGTGGGGCAGAGCGAAGGAGGGCTGGTGAGCCTCGACAGCGCTGGGCTTGGCTCTGGGTTGCATCTAACCTGTGCTGATTCCTTCTGCCCAGGGAAAACCGACTCACTGGTGATCCCTCTGTCTCCTGTCTGTGCTGCGGATATGGGGGTGGAATGGTGGGGCAGTATCGGTGGAAATTCCTTACCTGCCTGTGCCATATTGCTGTGCCTTTTCCTGTGTCATGCACAGGAGACGGACAGCTTTGGCTTGAGCATGGTGGGCTGGTATGTATCTGTATGATTAAGATAATTGACATCATCATGCTTTAAATCAAGATGTTCATGTTGTGAATTCCAGTCCTGCCATGGACTGATGTAGGTTGTAGTTATTTCCTTGCAGAAATCCTAGTTCTCGCTGTTGGGACTGTCTGCAGTCAGACTTTGTGGCTATTGTGCTCTGGTGAACCTAGTGGCAGCCAGCAGTTTAAGACATTGCTGACCCCAGTTCCTCATCTAGTGTTCTTGTGGGACAGGATGAGCCTCACTTGCAGTTCTCCAGCCCAATAGGTTGTTTTTTGAGTGACAAAGCAGCCTTTGTTGATCACTGAAGCTGATGTACCAAACTCCTCTCTGAAACTCCTGAAATGGAGGTGTGTGTCCCAGGATGCCAATTTTGCTCCAGGGGTGGTGACCATCAGCAAGCCACAGCAAAATCCTTTGGGCATCTTAAACTGGTCTCCTGTGGCTGACCAGAGGATGTAGGTCAGAGCCCCTGCACTACATTTGGTCTGGGTTTTGCCATACCTGTACACATTTACTTGCACAGTTACACAACTTACCATACGTTCATTCAGATTCTCAGGAGGAGACTTTATTACATAAGAAAATTATGCATAGCCCCTTTTTTGGGAGGTTTCTTTTTCCTTTTTTTTTTTTTTTGCCAGACCTGGTTTTCTTTTGTGATTTATCTTAAAATTCTTCAGAATTGAAATGGGAATTCAGAAAAGAAATCATGAGAAGGAATTATTATCTAAATGAAACTATCTAATGAATCAAATACATGTGAAACACAAAGTAAGTACATAGAGGCCTGTTCTGCTGATGTATTAAGGTTATTTTTAAAGAGTGAGTTAAATGAGGTATTTTTCCTGGTAAGTGTCTTCAAGGTTTTAGTACCAGCAGAATGCATTCTGAAATACTTTTTCATGGCTAGAAGAGGAAAATAGACATTCCTTCTTTTCAAGTCATTCATTAACACCTGAATGACAAAGCACGCACCTCAATGAAACTGATTAAATATATCAGAATGAACAATTCTGATTGTTTTTCCCACACTTGCAGTAAAAGTTATTTTCACCAAACCTTTGTACAGCTTTTCAACATGTTCTGATCGTGGTCTGTGGCTTCCACCATTTCAGCAGTTTGACTTTCCTTTAAAATGCTGTCATCATGTATGACTTGTGCAATTTTTCTCTATAATGCAAAGAATTTCAACAGATTATGGTATAAGTTTGATTGTATTTCTAATGTCATTTAAAATGTATGTAGGTGAAATGACAAAATTAAATTTCATAAGAATAAGTTAATGTTTATCTGCACTGAGAGCACTCACTGACTGAATATAACCCAGCAGGCTGCTTTTGGGCTGACACTGGTTTTGTTGATGGCATTGGCCTTGACTGGGTATGATGTCTTATTTTCTATTCTCATCCTCATGACATTTATTCCTGAAGCACATGGCTCTAAGAGTTGTTGTGAGGGGTTTGGACCTTTTGCCTCAGAGCCTACACGAATCTGCTTTCAAATACCAGCTGGAGGAGTTTTCCCAGTGCAGAGCTGAATCCTTGCACGGGGGTACAGCCTGGCCTGGGGCATCAGGCGCTGCTCTTTGAATAAGCCTGTAGTCAGTTTTACAAACTTACGTGTCCAACTTGGTGTCCAGCTGCTGCCCTAGAAGGCCACCGATCTCCAGGAGGTCCTGGGTCATACTTGCGAGCTCCAGGTGGATGTCTTGGATAACCTAGCACATACCAGCAAGCTCCTGACACCTGGATTTTGGCAACAATCCCCTTCCACCTCGCGCTAGACGTTGCTGTTGTTCTGCCGCATGCTCTTGAGCAAGTAATTTCTCACTGCTCCTTTCATCCTTTGCTGTGGCTGTTTTGAGCGTCATCTCCTTGGTCCATGGACTCTTGTACCGTGTATTTACCTGGATCTGAGGAGGAATAACAAGAGTAATCACCCTGTGGCCCAGACCCACCCGTCAACCGCAGCAGGTCTGACAGGTCTGGCTGGCCATGCACGGGCACAGCAGGCTCCTGGTGTGTGCAGGGCACAGCGCGGACTCGTGCAGGGGCAGCTTGCCCAGGATTTGTGCCCATTTGAAGCTGGAGTGACCAATATCTGGAAATTGAGTGGGGGCACTGTAAGGGATGGGCAGGGAGCACCATGAAACTGGTGTATGGATGGAGGAATAGCAAAGGATGTGGTGGTAGTGGATGCAGTTACCAGCGCTTTGGCTTTCCCCTCCCTTCCTACTCAACGAGCACATCCCTTTGCTCTTGGGGCAGAGTTTTCAGGGACCAGAGCAGTCTCCCACCTGTGCTATGCTGTGTGCACAGCTAAACCTCATTAGCAGCTCATTAGTAGTACTCCCTGTCTATTTTATTAATATCTTTAAAACTTCTTGAGCCTTCTACATGCAGCAAGCAGCCAGCAGAGTGAGTGGAACAGCAGAGGTAATGTTTCTGGAGAAATTTCTTTTCTCTGTGTGCCTTCCTCACCTGCCTGGTCTCTCCTTGCAGATGTACCTCCGCAGGGAAGGGACAAATTGACTTTGCCTCCTGCCATCCACCCACAGAGAGCAATTTCTGCCATCAGCTCTTGGAACTTCTTTAAGAGGAAATTGCAGAGCAGCTAAGGGTTCCCATTTTCCTTGGCTTCTTTCCATATCTCCTCTGTTCCCCACCCCCCCTTTTCTTTTTTTGACTATTCTTACAATTTATCTCTGTTTTTTTTATTTCCCCCTCCGTTCCTTCTTCATTTTTTCTCTCTCCTTTCTCCCCCTTTCTCTTCCTTTCTCTCTCTCTTGCTGCTGGATATTATGAGGAGCAGTGATAGCAGCCGCTGGGAGCTGGAATCCAGCGAGATAACGGCATTGCCATGAGAATCAGTCTGCTCAGCTACAATTAGCCCTGCTGATATCTTTCACCTGGACGGAGCTGCCTTATCATTGCTACTTCTTGGAAAATGAAGGGTCACAGATACTGATCGCAGATAGCACGACTCTGGCATTTCCCTCTGGTTTTCATGTTGCTGGAATCCCTTTTTGGCTCCCTTCTCTGTACGATTAGTTTTGCATCTCTCTTGTTCAGCTGTGCTGCTGTCAGATGGAAAGCAGGCACCGAAGCTTTCCAAAGGCTGTATGGATGGAACAGAGACCCCGGGTAAATTCACCTGGTGTGAGCGACAGCACGTGGCCATCAATCCTGGATGTTTCTGAAGTTCAAAGCCAGAAATAAAATAACGTGTCAGTTCCCTGGGGCCTCTTTACGGTAAATGGTTGCCCTTTGGAAACTATCAAGAAGGGTGCAAAGCAGAGCCAGCTGGGCATGTTAATGTTGGGCTGATCCACCCACCCTTCTCCTGGCTGATTGCGCAGTTCCTGACTAGTGCTGTGGAGATATTGGCAAAGGCTTTCCCAAGTGTGGTTTTGTCTTTTTTTTTTCACCATGGATGGACTTTAGTAACTATTTGTTGAGTCTGGAGACAGCGGGGTTGTCCTTCCTGCCCGTTGGTTTGGTGGCAAGTCTACCGACCTGACAAAAAAAGACCAAAGCAGTTAAAGGCAGATGATTCAGTCCCTGCTTGCATTTCCCCCTTTCTTCTGGTATTTTTCTTTCTAGTGCCTTATAGATACAGTTCTGCAACAGGAATAAACCCTAATTCTTTATATTTCTGGAGTCTGAAAGCATCTGAACAGCAGGACAAGCTTAGCAGCAGGACCACCGTAGCAGAGATGACTCTGTGTCTTCTTTCCCTCTTGCTTTTCAATAACTTAGAGACACAGTTGCCATTTTTAGAAATCCATCGGGCTGCAGTCAGATATTAGGTACAGAGATACTGAAGTTAAACTAATGGCACTTGATCTTGTTCAATATCTTCATCAATGACCTAGAATGATGAGATAGAGACTACCCTCAGCAAGTTTGCTGATGATACAAAGCTGGGTGGAGTGGCAGACACACCTGAAAGCTGTGCTGCCATCCAGCATGACCCGGACAGGCTGGAGAGTTGGGCAGAAAGGAACCTGATGAAGTTCAACAAAAGCAAGTGTAGAGTCCTGCACCTGGGGAGAAATAACCGTGTGCACCAGTACAGGTTAGGGGATGACCCACTGGAGAGGAGCTCTGCAGAAAAAGACCTAGGGGTCCTGGTGGATAACAGGTTGACCAGGAGCCAGCAGTGTGCCCTTGTGGCCAAGAAGGCCAATGGCATCCTGGCATTAAAAAAAGTGCATCCAGCAGGTCGAGGGAGGTGATCCTCCCCCTCCACTCTGCCCTGGTGAGACCTCATCTGGAGTACTGTGTCCTCTTCTGGGCTCCCCAGCTCGAGAAAGACAGGGATCTCCTGGCAAGAGTCCAGCAGAGGGCAACAAAGATGATCAAAGGCCTGGAGCATGTTCCCTGTGAGGAGAGGCTGAGAGACTTGGGTCTGTTCAGCCTGGAGAAGAGAAGGCTGAGAGGGGATCTGATCAGTGTTTCCAAATATCTAAACTGTGGGAGGCAACTGGACGAGGCCAAACTCTTGAACACAGGAAGTTCAACTCAAACATGAGAAAACTTCTTCACGGTGAGGGTGACACAGCACTGGAACGGGCTGCCCGGAGAGATTGTGGAGTCTCCTACTTTGGAGGTATTCAAGACCTGTCTGGCTGCCTACGTGTGCAGCCCAGTGTAGGACACCTGCTTTGGCAGGAGGGTAGGACCTGATGGTCCCTAGAGGTCCCTTCCAACCCCTACCAATCTGTGATTCTGTGATAATCGGAAAAGAAAACCTAGGCCTGCAGGGGATGGTGCCTCACTGCCTGTTTCACAAAGCCAGCCTTCAGGTCAGGTGCAGGGATTACTATTAATGTGTTTTCTCTCTCTCTTTCCCTCTCTGTCTGGTTTTGCTTCAGATCTGCACCATTTGCAGACAGTACTGAGTGGGAATGAGCACGGTCCTGTGAATAAGAACTGTTATTTCTGTGTCTTTACTTTTCCTTCTCTACTGTTTCCCCCAATCTGGTTGGGCTAAGTCCTTTTTTTGCCTTTTTCATAGGAAGTCAGGACAAAGGTATTGCAGCCTCAGTAGGGGCCTGTTGTACTATTACTGCCAGTAGCAGCATTTTAATTAATTGCATGCTCTGTTACTGCAACCTGTGAGCTGGTGCCATGGGTTATCACAGACCCTGCTGGCTCTGTGTGCTACCAGATTGCTCGGTAACATACATCCAGTTGGGATCCACCACATCAACATATTTATATTTTGGTCAGTGGGAGCACATGGTTTGGAGCTGGCTTTATGCTTTCGCGGTGACTTTGGTGGGTTGTGAAATTACAATCAGAATTATTTCTGATTTATCCAATACCAGATACCACACTGGGGACACGAGCCCTCGTGTCATGTGGCTGCAGAGTTGCCAGTCCCGCAGGAGGGTCCCCAAGGCTGTCCCTGCTGTATGACTGCCGGAGGAGTAAGCTGCGTTTGCAGGTATGTGTGTGTCATCGAGCCGGGGTTGCGTAAGCGTTACTACGAGTGCATCACGGTGCAGCTCCACTTGCAGCGCTGCACTCGCAGCCAGGGGACAACCTTGGATCCCGCAGCAGCTGCGAGAGCGTGTGGCATCGGCCGGTTACAGCCCTAAGGACAGAGTGCGCTCACCGCAGCAAACGTGCCTCCCGGTCTGCGCGCAGGGATGAGGGCTGGGGGAGTCTGCTGAATAAACCAGCGTGTGCCTTTTACGTAGCCGTCCTTCCAGCAACGCAGCGCCGCGCTCTGTCGTTGCTGCTTCCAGGCTGCCGGGCACGCGCTGTACCTGTTGCGGACGAGCCACCTCTCAGGATAGGTCCCCCCTTCCTGCTGATGTTGCTCCAAAGCAATCCCTCAGTGGTAGTACCTGGTTTATAATGGCTTGGGAGGTTTTCTGGCCCCTGAAGGATTTTAAGTTCTCTCATTTTCTCAGCCTTGAGATTACAAAGATTGATCTTACAAAGATTGGAAAACGCTCGTGTTTTTCTTTCAAAGATAAGGATGGGTGTTGCTTTGGGGACTGGGGTTTCTTTTCCCTGTGAAGATCAGGCTTCCCGTCGCAGCCCCTGCCCTCTCTGTCCTGCCTGTGCCTCATGCTGGGAAAGAACATGATCCTCCTGTTTGCTGCCCACTGCCCACTCGAACCCTTAGTCCCGACAGAAGAAAACATAGGTGAATCGCCAGAGGAATGTGAATCCAATAAATTGCAACATTTGTATGTTTATCTGACCTTCAATGTTTACAAATTTGACTGGCAGTCTCATGAGAGAGGGTTTGACCAACTTATTGGTCAATTGGACCTTAATGCTCTTCTTGTTTCTGGTCAGTCTGGCAATACTGTAAGAACAGCTTGTTCCAAGCAAGCTCCAAAGTGAGTTTATGTGCTTAAATGGCATCATCACATATTCTTAGAACTGCCTCCTGGTTCTTCTTTACTCCACCCTTTCAAGGTTTTGACTTCTGTGCTACTGCTGAGAATAATTGCTGTACTTTCTCAAACAAATGGTATAATCTTACTACTGTCTTCATTGGGAGGATATAGCTGGTCTTTTCTCCTTCGAAGAGAGGGCCTGACCACTTTTCCAGGCTGTACTACGCAGTCTGTGCTACATGACCAACAGAAGGAAAGGGAGAGACCACTACATGTAGGATGGCCAGAATTTAAGCAGTATGGTATATAATGTCATAAAGTCTAGTAAAATTTATTTCAGGCTTTAAAAAGCAGCATTCAAGTCCTATGTTCATCATATTTAAAGTGTTGTACAATTCTGGACGCTGTTGAAAGACACTATGGATTGCCTGCTCTTCCATGGTTTGCAAATGGTCTGTGCTCATGGATTGCTGCAAAAAAACCTCGTGCCTCAGATCCAGGCATTTCTGAATGTGGGATGTTTGAGAACAGATTATTTTCAGCCTCGTCTATTTTCTGATTTCAGTAAGACTATTCCTGATAAGCTTATGTAGTCAGAAAAGCTTCAGTGATTCCCAGCTCCAGCATGAACCTAATCCTAATGTCCTACTATTATCAATAAGATGTTTTACCAGAGGCTTTGGTGAACCCAAGATCAGGCCTTTAATTATTATGCAAGACTCATTCCCTGGTCCTGGATCGTCATCTGTGGCCAGCTTTCACTAGTCCATGTAATGCAGATAGCCACAAAATACATCTCCTCTTCCAGGAATCTGCAGAGTCAGCCGGCTGCTGCCATGGGCTGCCCGGACCCTCGGGAACCCTTTCTTGCTGCTGAGCAGTTTCAGCTTCCCTGGGCATCCTCTGCCCCCTCCAAGGCATCCTGGCTGCTTTAACTCCTTCGTTGGTACGGGCCAAAATGCTTTTAATGGGCTTCTGCGCTCATTATCAGTTAGTGTTAGCTTTTGGACCAGCAAGTGTAGGTGGCAGACCTGAGAGAAAAACATGTAATTCCTGTGATTACTGTTCAGAAGCATCTTGTGCAGCGAGTTAATGCTGAGTGCCCAGGTAGACATTATTTTGTATTCTGTGTGCAGAGACAAAGGAGAATGTTTCCTTCTACCGATGGTGATGGAAACTGTTTTTGGTCAGGACTCTCTCTGATGTGTGGATCGGTAGCCCCAAGGTTGGGACTTGCTGACAGCCAGGACCTACTGCAATTCTAAATAATAACAATATTAATATTTTCAGGAAGGCTTCAAGCATGTGTACTGCACCCCTCTGCAAACTGATTCTGTAGTGCCTTGATTTCATGTCAGTTTAACAAAATGCTGAATGTGCATAGTTCCTCTTCATTTTATCTTAAAATAGGACATCTAAATAAGGCGCCCTGTAGGCCTTTCCCAGTCTCTCCTGGCTGTCAGCTTTCACTGAGCTTCCCCACACCTCCCACTGCATTTTTCTCCAGGGTAGGAAGAGATTCTGCAATGTAAGTGGGATTATTCATGGGTGACAAATGTAGTCCGGTGTGATTGTGGGATAGAGAGAAGCAGATATAAACTGCAGAAAACCTGAGAAAGTGGGGTTTATAGAAGGGATTACGTGCCGTAATGTCTTAGATAGTGGAGGGCTGATGCTGTGCTGTGTTAAAATGCAGCCTGGTTTTAGCCTTTCCATCAGCTTGTGTTTCTGACGACACCAGGGAAGCTGGCACTGTCTGTGCCACGGGGGCACTATGTTCTTGCACAATGTATGCCAACCCAGGCTCAATTTCAACCCTACTGAGGTTCCTATTTGGAACCACATGTCAGACCCGATCTCTGCAGTATCACCAGAGCCCCTGAGATGCACGGCAGCACGGTCCAGCAAGCTGGCTGCAGTGGCACAGCCCCATGGGCACTACTTTCCAGCAGCGGAGGAATACCCTTAAAAAAGCTATATCCCTCTCTGTCTGGAGAACCTCACAGCAGACACTCCAAGGACAACTTTTTATTTTTAAAGAATTTCTAAATAAATTTTTCTTTTTGATTTTATAAAGGAGGATGGCATTTGCAGTAAAGGTCAAGGCTGTAACAGTCAGCATCCTCAGAGATAGGAATTCTCAGCCCCTGCAGCTTCCCATGATTTGTCATGTCTTTAAACCCTCAAGTCCCCATTTTACATTCCCGATCAAGACAGACATGAGGTTTTGATTTCAAAATGAAATGCTCCACTGGCTGGGATGTTCTTCCCTAAAAAAAATGTACAGAAACAAAAATTGTTAGGATTTCACTAATTATATGGTTATGCTTAGCCCCAACCCTGTGCCAGGACCTGTTAGTGCTGGGATCGCCAGAACAGAACTGGGAGGGACCTTGTGGGGCATCGGTGGAGCTCCTGCCTCTGGGGAGGTCCAGCTGCACCCCCTTGCATCCCCTCTCCACAATTCAATTTTGGTTGGTCACAGGGCAGGTGCCCATGATGGGTCTGGGCGGTGCAGGCTGCCCGGCGCTGCTCAAGGCTCCAGATCTGCTGCGTTTGTCGCTGGGGAAGCATGCAGCAATTTCTGACTTTAGCAGGTGTGAGAGAAGCCTTTCCTGCGAGAGTCTGCGAGGAGAGCATGGAAACACGAACATAACTAGCAGTGAAAACTGAGTGGGATTTGTGTTTCTGGTGAGGTGTCAGGAAATAGCTTTAAAAAAGCACTGCTGAGAGGCTTCCCAGCGAGCTTTAACCATTCCCTCACTTGGGAAGATCGCTGCGATGAATTCATCGGGCGTGACGCAGCAGAGAGCTGCTCTGGAGCTGCCTCAGCTCTCCTGGCACCTGCAGGTGGGGACCCAGGGAGCGCGAAGGGCAGGACCCAGGGACCAGTAAAGGCGAACACAGAAGCGCTGGCAGTAGGTTTGACTGAGCTCCCCATGTGGGCTGACATGTGTAAATTGCCATATACATTTGTAAATGTTTTGGTATGCCTGAGCAAGCCAGTATCTGGGATTAATTTTGTTCTTTTGGGAGGCTAAGACAGGAGAACACATCCAAATGGACCGCATGTATGAATTTTGGTGGCATTTGTTCAAGTAGATGAGACCTGTGTATGGACGTGCGTTTGCAGTTCGAATTGCCTTGATTTGGTTTTCCTTACCACGCTGGTAAAGCGTCTCAGACCAAACCGAACTACAATCACTCCAGTCTTGAAGCAGACTTGTATGCTGGTATTAAACACATTTTAAGTCATACACTTCTCAGGGTTGTGCAATGCAGAATCCCTGCTCTGCAGTCTGTTTTAGGGTTTCTTTTTCTCTCTGCCTCTGTACTTTTTAATGTCAGCACTCACTGTGCTATTTTGTGAGATGTGATGCCCTAAGGGAAGGTAAGGGTCACTTCTCCATCACTAACATCCAGCCACTTTTTGGAGCAGAATGCTGTCTCACCAGTTTATGCACCAGGAGATGAAAAATAACTTTTCTAGTTGAAATTGCAAGGAGGATGGTAGAGGACAAAATGCGTTTACCTTAGCTGCATCACAGCCACGGTGTGGACCAGCTCCTGCAAAAAAACCGCAGTGAGATATTTAATGCCAACGAGCGGTCCGCCACCAGCACAAGCTATGCCTTGGCTGCAGCCTGACTGCAGGTTGGTCTGAGATCACACCCCACCAAGCTCTGCCACATCTCTGCTGGCAAGATGCACTTTCCCGTTGGTGTTTGACGACAGTCCATGGCAGGATTATAAAGAGCTGTTTCACCTCAAGGCAAAGAAATGCTACAGGTCCTAGATTGCTGCAAATCACATTTAAGCTTGCGAAGCCCATCTCATCCAAAGGCTTCAACTGGATTAGTTATTTTTAAACCCCACAGAAGGAGTGTTAAAAATGTGCTTTTTCATGCAAGCAGCCTTAAAAAAACCCCATGCTTTATGTTCTGAGGTACTTTCTCATAATTCCCCCATCCCCTTGCTGCCTACACCCCGACACTGTATGAAAATGACTTTGGAGACAACACAAATTGCTGTTCCTGCAGCTTGCTTTTTGTAAATCTTAGGATTTTGCTTTTCTCCTTTGCTGAAACTCCAGTAAGCTTGTAAGATTTTGATACGTGATCATTGCCGGGATGGTGATGGAGTGATCCGAGAATTTCAGCTACTGTCCGTGCCTGTTATATCCCCGTACGTAGCCACTGCCTGGCAGATTATTAATAGCTGACAGTGGAGAGCCAAATGGATGTCCTGTTTCTAAGGTAAAATTTTGAAGGGGTAACTCTTGCTATTACATGAACTGACTGTGTCTTTTGCACATGCAGGACAAATCTTATCAGCTACTACAGGTTTTAGAAAGCATTGCTGTTGTATTTCTTAATAGGTCTGGATGAAATCCAGCGCTTAGGGCCCTGGCTCCGGGCTAGGGGCTGCCGACACCTTGCCCATGGGCGGGTGCTGTCCTCAGCCACAGATCCCTTTCCTGGCCCTTATGGGATGTGAGTTGTGCCTATACCCAACCTGGCTGAGCAAGTATGCCACCTCCCAAGGGACTTTTGTAATCCAAGATCACCAGGGCAGTGAGAAGAAACCCATCAGTACCTGCATCTCCCTGTTCCCTTCCTAACCCGAATACAGACCGATTTAAAGCAGTGAGGTGGCTCTGACACGCTGCAGTGAACCCAATGCATGGCTCCCGCTAAGGGAAAAGCCTCCCAAAACAAGCAGCGGCTTTCTGAGCCTCAGAAGGGCACAAACATTTGCTCACCGTCTTTTTCATCCTCTAGTTTGTGCCGCATCTCCCGTGTTCAAACCAAGCTGCCAGGTCCCAGCAACGCAGCCAACGAGGTCTCCCTCCCCCGGGGGAATGACACGCCGGTGATGAGGTCTCTGTCTCTGCACCGGCTCTCCCGGGTATACAGAGAGGAAGGGCTGGCTCCGTCCCCGTGTCCTGCCCCAGCCAGGGCACCGCTGCCCGGCTGGCACAGGGGACAGGACGAGCAGACAGATCACCTCTGCCCCCCTCGGCACACGCTGCTGGCCCAGCTTCAGAGGGCTTTTCTTACCCCTTATCGCAGCAGCTGAAATTCCAGCTAAACAAAACCCAGCCACAGACTTATTCAAAACATTTATTAGTGTTTAAGGAAAATAATAGTGTGAAAGGTACAGAGCTTTATCTAAAGCCATATGCATTTTCTTTTTTTACAAGCTTATTTGGCTGCAAATTCTACATGAGATAAAACTAGTATGTGTTTCTCCCAGAGATTTGGAATTAAGGACAGTCTGTTTTTTTCTCTTTTTTTTTTTTTTCTTTTTAGTTCAGCACTTTAAGTTAGGACAGCATTTTCCAGGGTTTACTGCTATCTTTTTCCAGTAGGCATTTTGCTTCTCCCAATATTTTCATTCCAGAACAAGGCTCATTCCAGATGCAAAGCGTAAAAGAAACATTCATACCTTGGCTTTTAAGCTAAACCTCCTTCATGAACAGCAAGTTCATAAGGAATATTAATTAAAGCATCATACAGTATCTAAATGGATTTTTTTTTCTTTTTTTATAAAGAATTAAGGCTATGTAGATGTCACAATAAAATAATCTCAGGTAAAACGCACCCTATTTGTTAGATATGAAAGAAGGTTTAACAATAAATAAATGATTTATGCTGTCAATAACATTATGGAACTGTATAAAACTATATTTACGCAGCTTTAAACATAAAAAACCATACTAGTGGCATGAATATATACAACACAGGTCATGACGTACGTTTAAATTATCATAGCCAGCAGTGTTCTTTTTTAAATGGAGACACTATAATAAATAGAAATGTTAAATATTTACAATAATAGCATATGTGAAATCAGTAGATGAACACATAAAATCTTCACACACAGAGGAAAAAAAAGTTATGCCT
>VWZZ01002693.1:2355457-2365820 GCA_013399095.1 Psophia crepitans
CCCCAATTTTCATTGACTAAACAAGGGGAATATACAATTTTCCCCACAGAACAAATGAATACAAATAAAACTGTATGCATGCTGAGGTGATATGTTGACTGAGACATTCAAGGATGTAGATTCTAGATGTTTGGTTCCCATTGATGAATCAGACCTCTATTGAGAGAGGGATCTTATTTTAGTTCAATGCAAGAACATTACGTTGGTAGCCGAGTTGTTGTTCCTGTTTTGCTTTTTTTTAGTTTTTTGCTAAAATGCTTGGATTGTCTTTTTGGTTTGAGCTTGTTCTTCGTGGTGGCTCTATGCCATGAAGGGGAAGAGGATGCTCATAGGAAACCCATGGAGGCACGCTTGAAACCTTCTTACGGTACCACCAGCAGCCACTTAGTTTTTGGAGCAGAGGAGTTGGCCGTTAGAGGGAGGTCCAAACCAACCTTGGCAAGCTCCTCCGTGGGAGGTGCCCATTCAGTAGGAGGGCTGTTCTACCACCCAGTGGGGCAGCTGGCACTCTCCCTCCTATGAGCTCTGCTCCTCAGGTTAACATGGCCTTCACCGCTACAGTATCTGGCCTGATCCCACCTCTTCCCAATTAAGTGGAATGAAAATTTTGTCATGGAAATTAGCTAAATACAAGCAGGATCAAGGTCATTTCTTGAAACAAGGGCCTGGTGATCACATAGAGACACACCTTTTTGACTTAATGGTCCTCTCTTGCTTCCTACGTGGCTTCTATTAAAAGCAATGCCTATAACTTCTGCGGGTGGATACGTGCATTAAACCCTGAATATAGCTATTAGGAGCTGTGTTCACTTAGCAGTAACTAAAATCTTGAGTTGGAAATTGTAGCCAAATTCCAACACCCTCTACTGTTTATACAGCTCCTTCCCACCATGCGACAAGACGTACGTTAGTTCACTGGGTACGTTCTGTCTCTGCTGAACTGCCTTCCTGCCCCCACAGCTTTCCTCCTGAATTTTCTAAATGAGAAGGCTCAAATCCCTGGTGTGATTCCTGCTTTCCAAGAAAACTTGCTTTTTCTCTAGACAAAGCGGCAGAGCTCACCATTCTGTCCCCATGGATGCTGTAACCTCAATTTCTGGTACAGTATCAGGGGATACAGGACTGCAGATCTGCAATGTGAGAATTACAATTGCACAGGGGGTGGGAGAGATGTGCCCAAACACCTCCTTCATGCTTAAACCTGCTTAGAGACAATGAACTCTTGACACTCCTCATCTTTAGTAACCCATTCGGCAGAGATTGGTGGTCATTATCTGCATGACAATTAAAAGCAACCAAGTCAACCTGCTCTCCTTATCTTTGGCATTTGGACAAACCACAGCTGATAGGCAGGTTGGAGTGGGGCTCCACACCCTTGCAAACCACACCATGCTGCTGCTAAGGAGAAAGAGATTTCTGATGGACCTTCAAAGCAGCCCTACAGAAGAACTAAGTGTAAGCCCTCCGCTGTCTGAGCCTATGCCTGTTCTTTTAAGCTTGGGCTGTCCATAAGGGTGAGGACCTGTATCACTGAGTGGGCAGGTGTAAGCAGAGAATATGCACAGGATTTTGAGAGGCCCATGAGCATACACTTGGGGGTCCTCCAAACTGTGCAAGTCTTAACAGTCACATTGCCTTGTCTGGAAGCTGACTACTCACCTTTGATATGCTGAAGTGACTGGATTAGCAAGTGTCAAGTTACGCAGTGGTTAAAAAACCAAACAGGGGCACTTAACTAGGCAGCATCACCCAGATGGCTCAGAAGTTAGTTAAGAGAAAGCGGTGGAGCTCCAGCCTGCACAGTTCCTGTGCGAGAGACAGGGTAGCTATTTCACTGGGGAGCATCACATGGAGAGCCTTGAGCTCTTGTGTTCTCAGCCACAGGCAGAAACCAAAACCCCTGGAATTCAGCCGTCTGCCGCAAGGCTGCACCCTAAACCTTCAGAGGTGCTAAGCCACAAGCGCCACATGCAATCTGGCAGAGCTCTCTTGGAACCTTCTCCCCAGCCAAGGGGACCAAGAGAAAAAACAAAACCAAACAAAAAATCCCCTAGAACAACCCAACAACCCCCAAAGAAGATCCTAAATTTCAACTGATATTCATTTCATAAAAAAGGGGAAACTAATTTAGTTGGAGACATTTTGCCACATTTGGTGGCTGCTCCAGTGTTGAGTTTGTTGGATTGATAACCCATTGCCACTGCTCTCCCTTTGCTACTATATACACTGTTGCTGAGGTCCATATATATCTTGCAATGCCCTGTGCTTGACCTCTGAATGGGAAATGCTTTGGAATGTCCATAGACGGGAGATGGGACTCAAAGGAGGAGGTTTCCAGCAGAGGGGAAGGAGGAGGGGAATGGGGAGTTGGTGCCTTTTTTCACCTCCGGATGTCAGAGAAGTCGGACAGTTCGTCTGCCCGGTCCATGATCCCATGTGCCCCTTTGGGACCATGGCCCCCAGCTTTCACCCGGGCATGGGCATTCAAGTGACCCTTAGTACCTCTCTCTCCCTTAGATGCTCGCGAGCTCTCCCTGTGGTCGGAGTCGGAATGAGCCAGCATGTCCCCACGGCCAGCAGTGGCTTTGCTGGCTTCACCCGCCTTCTTCTCGGGACCCAGGATGGCATCACCGTGCGCAGCCGAAGTGCAGAAGCTAAGGATGGAGCAGAGGCTTCCCCAGTTCTGTTCACACTGGGCCTGGACACTTCTTGTTATTGCCTTTTTCACCTCCTCCCCACAGGTGAGCAGGATATTCACTAGGTCAACGTATGGCCTGGAGGTAAAGGAAACAGAGAGAGGAGTCAAAAAATATCTAAGGGTTATCTGTCAGTAAACAAGCGTAACGGCCCCTCTGCCTCACCCTCCCTTGTGCACAGCACGGCTCAGTAGCGTTAGCCCCCTGCTACCCACTGACTTGGGACCTTTGTAGAGCAACTCTGCACCATGTTCATTATGCAATATGTTATATTCTAATTAGCCACACTGCTGTAAGAAATGCACACGATGGCATCCAGCCAAATGAAGCTTCACTCAAGTGCTGGATCTACCTTGATTGCTCCCCCACCGGAGATGCTCTGGGAGGACAGTAATGTTCACCAGAGAAATATATGAGCTCTACATGCTTAGCAAATGGGGCTGTCAAATGGAAGAACTGCTATCTCACACCTTCTGCCTCTACCTCTTCCCATGCCCCTTCATCTTATTAGTCAGGTTACATGACAAAGGAAACCTGGCTCAGCAGGGCCATCATCTTCATCAAACAGCCTCCAATGTACAGAGCATACATTGATCCCTAGTCTGCAAGAGGGAGGCACTTCCTCACCTCTGTGAAGAGCAACAGATACTCAGCTAGATTCTCTGGGTTTTCTCATCATCTCTAGCTTTCCTTGAAGCACCAGGTGTTGATCTCCACCACAAGCAAGATCCTATCTGGACTCAGGATCCAACTGCACAGGGCTCAGACACGCATAAATCCACTTTGGTGGCACTGTTTCTTCCCACAGCAAGCTGCTTCTTCATTTCCTTACAGAGCTGAGTACAGCTTTCAGTATGTACCTTTTCCCAGCCCAACAAGGACTCCAAACGAGCCATGGGCAAATACCGTTTCTGCTTCCCCCCATCGCCCTGTGGCCCCACAGCACAACACAGCCCGAGTGCAGGCACTTTGGCTTCCTCAGCCACGGGTCACCGAGTGCAGCGATTTTAAAATAGTTGCAGTCACAAGTTTTGTGGGTCAATATTGATGTTGTCTATTGACACAAAGGCTCAGCTGCTAGCGGGCCCAGAAGGGCGTGCTTAAATGTCTTCCACAGCAGGAACCACCCATGGTGCAAGTGGGAAACTGCCTCGGGCCAGCAGCTGCCATAGTTGTATAGGGTGGTGGGGGTGCACCTTCTGGGCACACCGTCCCCCAGCACTGGTGGCTGTGGACAAATCTAAAGCTCTTCCCATGAAGACGACGAGGAAAACCAACAAGTTATGATCAGTGTCTGACACTACCCTGATTTTCCTTTGCCCAACTGCTTAACCTCATTTTGGATGACTAATCTTGGAGAGCCACCCATTCCCCTATCTCAAAATATTTCCCATGTTTGGATTGTTTCTGCTGTTAAAAAAAAAAAAAAAAAAGAGTTAGCTGGAATGCCGCAGTGACCGATCTGCCAGGGCCTGTCACCACTTCCACCATAGCAAATCGGCCTGACCCCCACCCCACTGCAGCTGACTCGGGAGGAGACTTCACCACCCCAATCGTGTTCCTCAACACCGACAGGGAGAAAACAGGCAGAATAAACCAGCCAGAGAACAAGCCTGAGAGCTGCCGCTTGCTTCTCTGTGTTTGTTTCAAACGTAAAATAGAAGATGAGAGAGAACTAAGCACATTGCATGCAAAGTGACCCAGCAGAAGGAGGAAAAAAAATAATAGAGAAATCAGTTGTTGAAATTGGGCATAACCTTTACAAAAATCTTTGGAAGAAAAAGGTTGCTGGTAAGACTAAAAAGTGGCTCAGCTGCCAAATATTTCAGGTATTCAGAGTCTGCCAGAGCCCTGCGGATTAATACTGGCCCATTTCTCCTTTGCTGTTTTACTTTCTGCCTTTCAGCTGGCCTGACCATAGTACCTGAACTGAGCACAAGGCTGCAAGTCAGCAGACGTGATTTTATTTCCAGCTCTGCCACACTTGCCTATTGATCTTGAACAAGTTCCTTAGTTCAAAAGCTTCAGAGATGGCCTCTAAATTTAGGGGAGGGGAGGAGGCTGGGTGGCTTCTATTTGGGGAGTCCCACATAGGCAAGCTAAGCTCCGACTCTGTGAGATGCTGAAAATGAAGTGTAGGAAGCTCTGAAGGAGATCGTGCAAATTATAGGTGTTCAGCTGAATGAACCGTCTCTTCTCAAACCGAGAACCCCCCCAGATAAGCTCCCCAGATATAAGCAGCTGCCTTTGTGCATTCCTGCTTTAGCCTTTGTAAAACATAGCTAACTTCTCACTGAACAGGCCTCTGACTGCCACAGCTGTTCTCATCTCCAAACGATGTCGGTACCACGTACCGAGTTTATTACCCACTAACACAGCCTGAGCAGTGCCCCAGAGAGGTGCTGCTGTGCAGGACAGAGCCCCGCTTCCCCTCGCCCCCAGGCAGCAGGATGCTGCCCTTCGCCTTGGGCACAGCCAGCAGCCCTGGCGAGGCCGAGATCTGCCGCCAGCCATGCCCCTGGTCCCAGCCACGCAAAGAGCCTTGCGTTCAGGCCACCGCGTTCGGCTCATACAAACCACAGCATGAGAGAGCAAACTGGCATCAAAGCGTCTTTCTGCAACTGCAGCTTAAGTATTAGGGAGGTGGTTTTCAACAGAAAGTAAGGGAATCATGGCACAGCTCCTTTGGATACCAATGAAAATGCAAGGCTATGAGTCCAGAAGAAATGACTCCGTAAAAAAAAAAAAAGCGTCATGATCGCTGGAATTGGGGTTCCTGTGCTAATATCCGCTAGGGATAAGGCGGCACAGAGGCGTGGTAGGAAGATGCTTTAAGGTAAGCCTGCTGACAGGCTGTGGCTCAGTCTGGTTTGGGAGCAAGATGTTCACCTGCAAGAAAAACAGGCTCCGATTTTTGCATCTGTGCACAGAGTTGGTACAAACAGCTTGTGCCTGGTTTGTTGCTGTCATGTAGGAGCTTTGATCAATTCTAAATAAGATTCGTGCCTGCCATTCCTCAGAGGGCAGCTGTGTTCCCAGCCAGAGGGATGAACTCCTCTAAATCTGACTTGTGCCTTCATTTTGTACACCTCCATGTTTTATTAAAAAGCATTGGAGATTAACAAGGAGTAAGATGAATGGGAGATTACCTGGGGGACTGCAGCTCTTTCAGGGACAATTAACTACAAGACATTTGAAAGTATGTATTTAAAGAAGAAATTATCATGTTACTGACAACTTTGCACAGACCTTCTTCTCCCTTCTCCTCTAGCTGTCATCTTTAACAAGATACTGGGGTCAGGAACGGTGCCTTTGAGCTCAGAAAGCACAAGGATGTTGTGGGATGCCTCTACAAACAGCAGACACTGAATTTGCTGAAGGACCAAAGAGACAGCCAGATCCAACTTCGACCCATTTCATTCCCTTCCACAGTCACATCTAGCCCTTCCTGAACAAACTCATCTTCAAGGGTGAAGAAAGCATTACTTTGGTCTAGTACATGGGAAAACAAGACGTGCTTAAGGCTGGAAGGAGGTGAAACAGCTCTTGGGCAGATGCACAGCCCATCGGCACCATCATGCTCCTGGAAGGAGCTCCCACGCCTCCGACTACACTAGCACGGAGGCACTTACTCATGCTGCAGCAGGTCTTTGAAGTGAATCATCTCCACAATGACCTGGACGTTCTCCTTGGCAGCAGAGCAGAGGTCATGCTTCAGGTAGCACTCCCGCTGTAACTGGAACACCATCTCTTTAATGGCAGGGCACTTACGGCTGATGCAGCTGAATTTATGCCTCAAGGCATGAGCCTTACACTTCAGAGCGTCTTTAATGAAGGATTTTCCCTGAGAAGAAAAGAAACGGAGTAGGTTTGTAGTTTTGTCCATTAAGCACAGCAGCTGATTTATGCCCAGCTAGCTGCGCCTCTGTAGTACAATGTCAAGGGTTATTAGATTGCTAAGGGTACCACTTAATGGCTTTCCCCTCCTCTTCTCTTTGTTTCTCTGCCCTTAAAGATCATGCCAAGTTACCTGGCCTTGCTATTCCAGTGGAGCTGAACACACAGGGCTTCCTCACTGGTATTCTGAGGTTTCTTCTACCCCAACAGCCAAATGCCCAACGAGGGAAAGGGCAAAAGTAAGCACCTTGAAATAATTCAGCGCTTGAGTTACTGGCTTTGTTCTATCCTGGGGTGTGAGCACAGCAGATTCACACAAAGGAGAGGGCATCCTGCCATGGCTGAGGTCCCCAGGACCACAAGCAGATGATCATTCAGTAACTGCAAATTACTGTTTTTTGGTTTTTTAATTTTAACATGACTTTGCGAACTTAGACATGCATGCACCATCTATATGCACCTGCCCCGTTCCCCATCTGTCAGTATTTTCCCTGCTACCACTTCCCCAGAGAGGGACTCAAATCAGCACTATTAATTCTACAGCATCTTGATGCTTGTCTGCTGCAAGAAATGTTAAGTGAGATTACAAAAACCAAATCAAGAAACGAAAAAACTTGTAGGGAAGCTGCTTTAGCAGAGTCTCTTTAACCACCGTTGGCGATTCCTTTGTTCAGTTGCTTAGTGAACATCAGAACCATCCCTTCCTTCTCTCTCTCTGCTATCTGATCCCATAGCTGCCATACAAGGCCCACAAGTCGCAGTCTGACAGCTCTGCTCAGACGCCCTTTGCTGAGCCATAGGTGTGGGGAAGCCTCCTGCACTGCCTCCATCTCTTCATTAGCTTCAGATTATTTCACACAAGTGCTTCATGAAGACCGAATTGTTGTTAACCTTTATCCAAAGAGTACACTGGCACAGCTCCACTGACATTAACGAAGATTCACCCAGACCTGCAAGCAGATTCTGTCCCCAAATTGTTTCAAGCCAGAAATGTTTCTAGCTGATCAAAGAACTGCTTCAGTCATCTTTTATTCCCTATACCAAAGGCACTTACTTGCCCTTCCCTTCAGGAACAAACATTCACAGCACATTAGGCAAATAAGGATAAAAAAGAAAATTCTTAAGCAAACCAAGGCTGACATCAACTCTCAAGTTTCCGAGAGAGGGAATGAGAGCAGAAAGGAGAGAACAGAAAATGGCCAATGTTAGTCTTGTCATTTAATGCAGCCCGAAATAACTGTAGATAATAGAGACGAGCCATGAAAAGCCACGTCATAGCACAGGCTAAAGTCACCTCTGTATTAAACAGAGCTACAGGGGTTTAATACTTCTGCACTGCAACGGAGACAGCCTGGATGTGAAATGGGCTGTACTTGATCAGCAATGTCTGAGGATTCTGGGGAACAGGCATCACTGGCTATGCTCAGCCTTCCAAGGCACGCTTCCCTCTCCTCCCAACGGGGCTGACTTCTTTAGTCAGCTTTGTTCACTGACAGATAATTGTGCAAAAATAAACGAGCATTTTCTGGAAGCCACTTGAAATTAAGTTGAAGGTTTTCAGATACCCACAGAAGAAACAATTCCCTGTTTAATGGCTAGCCAGACCCTTTGTACATCCTTGAGAATTTGAGCTTAGAACCCCAGTACTTCAAAAGTGTTTCCTACTGGGTGGTCCCACCATCACTCATGGAGCAGGCTGAGTCCTGCAGGCAGCTCTATGTTATACCATGCTTTTAACAGTGCCATGTAGCTGGTGCTTTTAGTCAAGCTATACTGTAAACTGCACGGTCAAGCCAAATGCTGCTGGCCCGTCGTAATGTTCTCTTCCCTCCACAGTGAAATGGGAGAGTAGGTTTACAACACATAATAACAGGATGTCTCAATGATGCATAAATGGTCTGGGGAGAAAATGAAGGACAAACTTAATACTGCATACCATCTAAGTAATGTATTTTAACGTCAGTGCTTGAACGAGAGTTGTTTGAATACAGCAGCTTTAGGAGGTCGCCTGTACGGGTTGTGTGAAAGTCTTGAGAACCGACTTTAATAATTGGGAAATATTTTGATACGTCTAAATGAACTGGGTGCCCAAACTGCATTTCCGAATCGGCTTTGAACAAACATGGTGTAGAAACTAAAGCTGCTTAGCATTTCTGAAAACCACGTTCAGCTACATTAGTGTTCTGGTTCAGTTATCCTGGGTACAGGTGGAGGAAGTGATCACAGGGAGCCTTAGCCAGAGACAGCCCGTCTCCTGGGACGGGCTGCACACCGCTGCTCTAGTACTGTTCTTGGGTCTGGATTCTGGGCCACGCAATAGAAAAAAAATCTTATTGATGCTGATCATGTGCAGAAGTAGATTTGCTCCGTGGTGGTATTTTTTTTCCAAAGATGTGTTAAAGAACTAAAATACATGTCGCGTGCGTACTGGAACCAAGCAGATATGTAGGACATTTCACTGCGTTACCTGGGCATCAAATTTTCCAGCGTTGTGTAGGAATGTCATGCAGATCTCGTGTAAGCCTCGGATCTCGCAAGAGTTGTTTTCAAAGCATTCAAACACTCCACATCCCACATCGCCAGCATTAACCAGGCAGTGCTGGATTTCAGCTAAAATGAGCATTGATTACAGTTAATTTGCAGAACTGTTCACAGAAGCCGGTGGTGGGTAGGGAAAGAGTTATTTTGCTAACATCATCAGTTCAAAAGAAAACACACATGTGACAACAGTTATTGTACCCACAGCATGCCCACTTTTTACAGAAATTAGGCCAAAACTTGGGTGTATTATGTTATGAAAGTGATATCCAAGAAGTAAATGCCAAATCCACTATGCTTACGTCAAGCTATTTCACTTGAGAACTATCTAATGCTTTTGCATTCCTCAGGAGCAAAGGACGGGCGTGATTTTTGCTGTCTGACTTGTACAAAGTCCCCCATCAAATTCAAGTGCCAAAATGAGAAGCCCAGGATCCAGACAGCTAAAAAAAAAAATCTTATTTCTGGTACTTTGAGCTAGTTTCTGGCTATTTAGCACAATGTTTTTTTACAAACCTCTGTTGTGGTGTCTACAAAGTTAATGGCAAAACTCCCACTGATAGTCCTTTGCACTGAGTGTTGCATAAAGCTGCACCTACATCCTCACCTATGCAGAAATCAATTGGGAAAAAAATATTTCTATATGTAGTACATAAAATAGATCTACTGGAGCTAACTGGTACATATGTGTTTATTCTGCCCTTTCAGATGTTATGCAATACTGTAGAAAAAAAATGCCGTCTAGTACTCACTTAGAAAAAAACCCCAAAAATCTTAATTCTTAACAAGACAGTTTCTGGTTCTTTAAAAAAAAAAAAAAAAGAAGATGTAGTAGTACTGCCAGAGGGAAGGTGGTTGCTGAAAACGCCTGGGTATGAAGTTAAACAGGGGCAGCTTTTAGACCAGAACTGAGGATGCTAAGAATTCTTGTACTCTGTGCCCTAGTGGTACCTTTAATTAAAGCTCGCCCTTGGGAGCCAGCCTAATCCCCCTCCGAACCGCAGCGTGCTTCAGCCATCCCCAGCTTCCCCCTTCGCCATGCGGTCCATTTGCAAGTCTTCGCAGCAACTTTCGATTAATTTCAGCCCGCTGCAAGGCAGAGACGAGCCGCGGATGTAAACGCGGAGTCTGACGGAGTTCACATGAAACCCTCCCCAGCTCAAAACCAAATCACTGTCGCTTTTTTTCCCCTTCTTCTTTTTTCTCCCCCTTCTACCTGCCCCGAAGCCCAT
>VWZZ01002693.1:2367769-2416463 GCA_013399095.1 Psophia crepitans
GCCCCCCCCCCCAGAACAACCCCACAGCCAGCTCTGGCTGCTGCTTTTTGACCGGTAGCTGGAGGGGTGGGGGCGTCGGAAAATCTCTAGCAGGTGATGAGAAGTGCCGCGCTCGCTGGGGAGGGGGTGTGCGTTGTCTCCCCTTGCCCTGCCGTAATGCACATCAGATGTTTCATCAGACCCCGCAGGCCCCACGCGGCTCCTGCCTCCCCCAGCAGCCCCTGAGCCCCCGGCGCTGCTGGGGCGCGCTGTGCCGTGCCGGGGGCGGGGGTCCCGCCGGGGGGGCGCAGCCAGGAATGTCTCCAGCTGCTGCTGCCGCCCGCTTCCTCACAGCTGTCAAAATGCACTTGAGGAAATCCACTCACACCTCCCCGAGCAAGGGTCTCCTCGGTGGGACGTGACACCGCGCCGCAGGACCATGGCTCCATGGCTATGCACCAGCAGGCACGTTTTGACACCCCCCCCCCTTGCAGCCCCCGAAATATCCCCGCTGGCTCTGCTCGCCTGGTGCCTTTTCTGATTTTGTCCCAGGCCTGGAGGTTTGTTTGCTGGGAAAGAGCACTGCAAAGTTTGTTTATCGTTCTTTAGGGTTTGACTTTGAAACATCTTTTTAAGATTGAAATTCTTCACGGCAGTGCCAAGCTCATGTGGAAATTCCCTTTTATCAATATGCTGCTGCCTTGTAAACCGCAACTTGCAGCTTTCCTCTAAGGAACTCGCTGTGCCAGTGTGGATGTCTGCAAAGCCCCTGTGCCCCTGGGATGGGCTCTGCCCTTTTTGACAAGAGCGCTATTAAAGGAATAGGTTTTCTTATTCGTTTTTACCTCACCCTGAGCGCCTGGTGGCCCTTCTTTTGTCCTTGTTCTCTTACTATTTATACTGCTGAAGAGTTTTGCTATTTAATTGCCTTTGCTATGTCTAACTAGCTCGACTTTAACAATTCTCATCTCCAGTGTTCAAGACCAAGGACTGAATGAACTCAGGAGCAGCTCAGAGGGAGTACGGGCAGGAGAATTTAAGGGACAGCAGTTTTTCTCTGTTGGAGTTGGTAACAACCAATATCCTGTTACTAGCCAGCAAGTTTGTATTAAACATCTAATATATATTTTGTGTTTTTTTTTCCTTGTACCTCACCAATTGTGTGTTCTCCTAATGCCTTTTCCCTGCTGCCCTCCTGCAGCCATTCCTCGTCAGTATTTCTGCCTCTTTTTAAAGTTACAATTTTTGATGGATTTTGTCCTTTTGACTTAAAGGAATTCCACAGATCCTCCGTGCACCAGACCCCAGCTTCCTCCTTCTGGCTGGCTTCTCTGTCCAGGTCTCATCCTTTCTCCGAGCACGTCCTTTGAACCGTGCAGCCCTGGCTGCCCTAGTGCGACTTACCCTGCCCTTCAGCCCATATTGTATTAATTGCTCCATCCAAGGTTATTTTCACTTCTCTTTTCCTTACCAAAACCGTGTCTAATATAGCACCCCCTCGTGTCACTATTTGGTGAAGAAATCTGCCGGCTGTCAGCACGTTGAGCATTTCTCATTTCTTGCTACTCAGCAGACATTGCTGGACGGCGGGTGGCACGCAGAGCTGTAGGATTTTCCCCTGCTTTTCTCTCTCGAGGTCACTCACCAGGGTGCTCCTGGGATGAGAGGATCTGGTCCCACTCAGCCCCTCCTTAGCAAGGCAGGAAGCTGTGCCTGCATTTTAAAGGTGAGCGCTGTCAGGAAAAATGCACATGATACACAAGTCATGCTCTAGCAAATTTGGCGTCTTTTGGAGCGCGGTGTAGCTCACTCCTTGGCAGCACGATCGACTGCCAGTTTGAGTGCCAGGTAATTTTATAGAATAGTTAGCAATTCTAGTGATTTAGAGGCTGGTTTCCAGGAGACTTGGGATGCCTGAATCCTGAGGCACTGAGCCTGCAGCTTCGCTCCAGCAGCAGGGAGCTTGCGTGGACGCAGGCGCCTGATTGCAGGATGGTGTCCGGTTGCAAGGTGTTTGATGACGTGTTTGAGGAGTAACACTTCGGAGAGGATCACTTCCAGCAGTTTTGAATGACTGTTTGCTTTTAGGAATACACTTTTGAGTTCCTTTATTTAAGATACTAAGTTTTACTTAAGAGTGTTTCACAATTTGATTAAAACTTTGTATGATCAAGCAGTAGCATAAGCATTTTGCAACTACCTTTAAATGGGAAGCATTTAATTGTTTGGGGTTTTTAGGGAGAAGACCTACCGTTTCAGGCAGGTGAAGGCTGAGCAATGCTGTGCAAGAGGCTCTGGCACATGGGGAGAGAATGGGCACACCCAGTTAAGAAGGACGGAGAGGCCGATGACTTTAAAAGGGAAGAGGATGCTGTGGGGAAGGTGTGCCGAGGTCTGGATTCTTTTTTTTTTTAATCTGTGACTAAATGCATTTCACAGTAGAGTTACAGTAAGCTGTGCTGTGCAGCCCCAGCAGTGCAATGGGATTTCATCAGGCTTCAGAAAATAAGCAAGACGGGGGAATTTATTGTTGCCTCTTCTCCTGGGTAATTTCCCCACCTCGGGGCTTAGTGCAAGGTGCTGACTTGCAAATGATGCATCATTACGAAGCCAGTCCAGAGCTGCAGAGCGTTGCTGGGAACGTGGTCGGGGAGAGTGGAGGGAAGTTTCCTCTTGGGCTTGGTTCCTCCTGGTGCGGGACCTGCGCTGGGAACGTGTTGATTTAATTCCCACAAGCTGGTTCTCGGATGGTGCAAATAAAGCTGCTGACAGTGACTGCGATGGGATTTGACACTGGAGAACCTGTTAGGCTCAGTAAATGTAGGTCTGTTGGGAAGCTTCAAAGGGTTGTATTTTAAGCCACTTTTCCCCCATTTATCATCCATTTAGTATTTTGGAATCTCTGGTAACTGTAGTTTTTATGATGAATGAGCAGAAGTTGACAATAAAGCCACAGAGAATGAAATACACGAAAAGTCAGAGCTAATTATATTAAAAAATTATACAACCATTTTTTTCCTTATAGCTTGTGTAAAAATCAGGCGTTTGAGAAATGGTCGCAATGAGTTATGCACTAGGTTTAAAGATGTTCTGGCTTCTTTGATAAAATATGAACTATTTGAAAGATTTATAAGGATCAGAAATCCTGCCAAACATTTTAGTATTTAGAGCAGCAGGAAACCACTCTGTGATATTTTTAAAACAGGTATTTACTCAAGTAATTGGTTACTTTTTATGTGGAATGAGAAAACCTGGTGCAGCTATATTGGACTTGACATAAAAGAGAGGTATGTAATTTGTGAGCAAAACAGGGTGGAATGTACACATTGTACCTGGGGAGGTATTTCGAGAAAGACAACTCCTTGAGACACAAAGCCAAAACAACAGACACGCTAGGTTGCATGCCAGAATTGTTTATTCCTCAGTTAATCAGCTGTGTAATGAATGTCCAGAAACAATCCCTTCTGCCCAGGTAGTTTTAAGTTTTAAACTTTGTAAGCTTTGCGGCCTTCATAAAATGGATTACATGGAAGCTGGACGGAAAACACATGTTTCTGAGAACATTTCGGTTCAAATAAAAAAAAAAAAAGTGGCAATGTCAGTGCCAACAATTTACAACAGAATATCTGAACCAGATGCCGTTAAACTATAATTTCAAACAATTTGCCAGAATTATGTATTTACGTTATTCTTTAAGTCAAACTAAAGATATGCATGGTTTTTATTACTTGTGGGTATAAACAAAAATGTGATGTGATTACAACTAATATAAGGCAGATAATGCCGAGCAGTCATGATTTCTGTGACTACTGCACTAGCAAAAGAAAAATAGAAGCTCTGTTGGTAATTATGTGCAAAAGGGTCGTCAAAATGTGGCTGTTCAGATTGAGACATATCAGCCTACAGTCTGCTTAGTCACCAGATAAGAACATTGGCCAAAAGCGTCTTACGTCTCTCCTTTTCTCACAGTAGTACATTTTTTTTCCCCTGAGAGAATGGGAAAGAGATCTGCAAGACATGCTGAGTTACATTCTTAACTAAAATAATACATGGAAGGGACTCTTGCTAGGAGATACTTGTAGGCAATCTCCGACTTGCTGGTTCTTATCCAGATGAGCTGCTGTGTGATGGTTGAAAAGACAGACATTGACGTCAAAATTGCCAGCTTGAAAGGACAAAGTGAGTTTTAGCAGGAGTTTTTATGACATTACATGTCATTCAGGTTATAAAGGGTTCTACCTGGCACTCCCACAAGCTGAAACAATCTTTACCTACTGTCAAGAGGCTCTCAGAAAACCTCAAATAATTTCCTTGCTACCTCAGTCAGCTGTGGCTTGACGCAGGGAAGTGCCGAACATCCTGTATCACCCGTATTCCCAGGACGGACTCCAAATCAGCAGGGAGAAAAATACATCAGAAACTAGAGAAAAGAGTTTTGAGAAGAAGCTTTGATTTAGAGGATTGTTCAGCAGAGTCACCAAAACTGAATCCCCCTGTGTGTTCTAAAGACAAGAAGAATCTGCAAAAGATTTGGAGTCTCTGATTTCACCGAGACAACAACCTGCTGGGACACAGCGAGCTCTGTCTCCCAACCAAGGGCTGCAGTGGCAGATCCTGCTCAGAGGAGCGTGGAAACTCATCACAGCTCTTCTGCAGAAATCCTCTTTGATTTTGGGAAAAACATGCTTTCATATAAAGCAAAAAAATGGGTCCCCTGTCAGAAGACCACCTGATATATATGGTGTCCTCTCGGTTTTACACGATTCAAGGTTAGCACATGCTTCATTATGGACAGGATCCAGACCCAGAGATGAACCGGGTTCCACCTGCAACACAAGATGCTTTTGCATTTTTGAACACACCAAATGCTGAAGCAATAGCTGTAGGAGAGATGAGAATTACCACTATGTTATTAATGCCAAAGCCCAATGCAAAGAATTTAATTATGTTATCAAGTGTCGTGGCTGACATTTATCAGGCACACCCAGCTTATGTGTGTTTATGATGCAGTTACATGAGGCAGAAGTTAAAGATGGGTGAGATTTGCTAGTGCCAGGGTGTCCTACCTCTTTGCTGTGCCAGATGCTTCGGATGTTCTGGTTCCTTGGTTCCTCCTCCACCCCACCTCCTGAAGGAGCCACAAGTGATAGTCGCAAAGTGGACATTGACAACATGTTTTTTCTCTGGGAGAAACTGTCTTGGCATTCCTGGCCTTCCAATTCATACTAACCCTACCAGAGTGTGGCCAGGCCAAAAAGAAGTGCTATTGCCCATCGTGCTAGGACTATCAGAAACTCTGGTCAGGTAACGGGACTGTGATTCCACGGGGCTCGCCAAGAAGGAAACATGCCAGTGTAATTACAGTGGTAATTACAGCACTGTAGTCACCACCCACAAAGTCGGCTCTCAGCAGAGTACGATGATTCCAGAATCAGAGTCCAAACAATATAACACTCTTAAATTTCCCTACCCGCTGGTCCTGGCTCCCAGTTGGATTGACCTCAGGTTGAAAGGGAATCTGCCGCTCCTGTGAATGGCCATGCAGATGCCAGCAAACACACATTGAATGGATGGCTTGCCTGCTGCTCCTATGCTTTTTCCCTACTGATTCACTTCAGCCAACAGCTGATGCTGAAATTAAGGGTCAGTTTTTGTTTTTATGTTGGACTCAACAAATTAAATGCAATTCTGCAGAGCAGTTAAGAGCAATGAAGCAGAAAACCACCTCTACAGTCTCATCCTGGGCTTTCAGTGGCTTTTCATAACCACATTTCACTTTCTACATGTAGACAGTCTTCCCACTGCTTTGGGGCTTCTCAGTGAGCAGATCAGACAGGAACTGACCCATAGGTCTAACTGTTTCCATGGCCTAATTACAATTGCTTGGTGGGACCTCTCATTTCACTCGTATGGGATCTAGGCAGATGCTGTGATGCGCAGCACAGCTGTAAACCATGCTGGCTTAGAGATACTTGTGTTCGTGACCTAGACGAAATTCACATTAAAAAAAAAATAAAACCAACTTTTCAGTGAATAGTTAATTGTCAAACCCAGATAGCTGAGACTAAGAAGATTTCCCAAATATTAACAGTTATGAGCAGGACTTGCAGGCAGCATGTAGAAAACCCAGGGCTGAAGGTAGTGAGCAGTCATAGAGCTGCGGCGCCGCTGCTTTGCGGGTGCTAGATGAGCAGTTACCAATACTGGAACAGGCAACTTTTAAAATAAAAGTTGAAGTCCTGCTGCTGTCATGGGGTCTACTGATTCCACTGGGACCACCTGGATACAGGAACATGCCTGAGCCCCTCTTCTGGCAGGGCTGATGCTAACATCGATTTTCAAAGTAGCTTTATTAATACCTTTAATTCTTATTTATCACAAAGTAACTTGCAGTTTGCCGCTGTGATTTATTCTGAGCCTAACTTGATGTGTTTTTACTATGATTAATCAAGACTAGATTTTTGCTTGCTGTGGAAGCCTTTTATTTTGCCGTGCCGTGGTGACAGGAGCTCTGTCCTGTTTATACATTGCCATGTGCTTGCTCCGGGGACGTTGTGCACAGTGTATCCACAAGCATGCACGCCTGCTTTCAGCGGGATCTGACGCCAATGAAAACACATTCTTTGAAGAGATAGGTAATTACTTAAGACTTTGCTTAATGTTTTAGCAGGACCAATGGACTCTTTGAACCAGTTTAGTGTTCATAATAATACATGGTTCAAAGCTGAATAAAAGGCTATAATTCTTTTGAGGGGTTCCACTGACATAATAAACCACGAGAGCTCGGCTAGTCAGCAGAAAGCAAAGATTGGATTACAACTGGGCTCATCAGCACGGGACCGTACATGGTAGTTTCTCATGTCTGCAAAGGCATTATTTCAGAAGGTTTTTTTCTCCTTATTCCAAATTACTTTATAACGCAAGTTGGACGAATTACTGGATGCTGTTTTCTGAGAGAAAAACCCTCAGAGATAATATTTGCTGTCTCTTCTGTTCTAGTATAATCAGATTTTATTCTGGGTTTTTGTCCATGAATGGAATTAAATTCTTTCACTCTTTCACCCGTCCAAGTATTAATAAGCTGTGGTGCACCAGTACTGTGCAAGTCTATCTGCACATCTGGCTGGTGCACAGATGTCGCCCTGTGCTGTAGTTCAGGTGGCTCTTCTCCCATCTGCTGAAGAATTTTCCCTGTCTATGGACCAAGACTGAACCCTGTATTTATTTAAATGCGTTCTGTAGATGGGTTGGGTGGGTCCTTTCGTGAGGCTATTTCAGCTACACCCATTTTCATAGCCAGTGGTGGTCCCCATGTGCCAAATATGCTTTGATTTTTGATTGATGTCATATTGCATTTATAAGTAGTTAGGGACCATTTCAGAGGAGATATGTGTTTATATAAATATTTATAACTAATTTTTGATAGCCTCAGGAAACCAAGTAAATGACTGAGGAAATAAAGAGGCATGGAAAAATCGTAAGAGTATTGTTTATGAGTAGATTGCAGTCAGATGATAATAACAAACAGAACGAATAGATTGGAGAGACCGAATTGACATGATGGATACTAGCTTTAATACCATGTACTGAACTTTCAGTACAGTTTGTTTTTAGGATTCGTATTTCTTGAAAATCCACAGGAATAAATTGGACCCTGGGTAAGTGGTTTAGACAGAGCTGACTAGAGGGTGGAATGTGCAGAACGAGACCACAGACAGGGTGTCCATGGTCTTTTGTTGCCTCCTGGGACTCCTCGTCTCTGTGCCTTTCCAAATCTCCATGTTCAGTCAAGTCTCTATTCTGATAATTGATGGCACGCTGGCTGAGGTAAATGCTGCCTATGCTTTTGTGTCTTCTTTCACCAGCGGCTTTGCTGGGCACCCTGAGAGCGTCTGCTGAGATTCATCTGTGTGTATCATGTCCCCAGCAGGAAGGTTGGGGTTGGTTCTCCCCAGTCTCCTGTGACACACGAGGTGTTTCATACCAGGTGGAAACCAGGCTGTCTCTGGCTCAGATGTGCAACGGCTGTGGAGCAGACCCTGCTCCAGGGGTGCAGAGCACTAGCAGCCTGGAGGAGAACGCAGCTCCCAGTGGTGTGTGACTGGTGACATGGCTCCGTGTCAACCTGTCTCACCCTTGGGTTGGGGAATATGATGGATAACAGGCACAGCAGCCTTAACACTGACTGTTAAGCTGCCAGAGTCCTTTGTGGAAACTGTTTGCAGGGCACAGACTTGAGGCCGGTATAAGTTGCACTGAAGCCAGCCTTGGCTTGGATGGCACTAGGATTGGATTGCCAGAAGGTTTTTGAATAATAACAGCAACCATCCTAACTAGTGACATAGTAATACTCATTTCTATGATTAATGGAAACACTGTATGTAATGATTCCAGCATATACAAGCAGGACTGAACTTCTTTTTAGCCTCCTGAATAGAGGCAGACCTGTAATACACACAGGAGCTTAGTACTCGCTGCCTGCGGCTGGAGGAGCTGTTTTCATCCATCATTTCAACTGGCCCCATTAGGAGTTTTTGAAAGCAGCAAAGAAATTTCGCTAGTGTTGGAAATAGGAGACCAGGTAGCCTGCTATCTACGTTACATTTCCTTGTTCATCTGCACACTTGAGTAGCGTAGTCAGGCAGGGGGGTGTTGTTTGTATTTGGATCTAGATTATCAGTGAGTATAGAGCTTGTATTGTCTTGGCTGGGCCCGTCATTGTGGGCAGACTGTCTGACTACAGCGGGCTGAGTCCTGAGATCATACCAGCAATTCTTCTTCCACAGCCAGTCTCCCATTATAGGCTGCTGGAACACACTGGGGTATTTCCAAATACTTTTCTGCATCTGTCTGGGAGGGTTACGGAGTTCCCTCAGCATTTGCCTTTCTTTCAATGAACATGTGCGGCACTCTCGATGTACTAAGCCAGCCAAAATCTTTGGGTTTGTGTTTCCAAAAAGAGGCTGTTTAGTTCCTTCATTGCCGGGTATGTACATCTCTGTACATCTCTGTACTTGTGAGGTACAGAAACCACACCGTACCCCCACCACAGCACTCCTTGCACAGTAAAATCCAGGGCACCCTTGGAGATGTATGCGTATACATGCCTATACATACTGTCTGTGTATACATTCCTCACCATGTGCCTGGAAAGCAGCGTTCAGTGCAGATGTCCTCAGCTGGCTAAAGAGCAGTGAGAATAGATTCAAACTGGTCTTGTGACAGGGTTACGCAAGAACAAGCCAGGGAACCTGAATTCTATTTTGTGCACCAACAGACCTTACAAAAGAGAGCCAGACTCAGGAGGCTCAACACAGGTGAGCTTGTGTGTGTTGCCCACTCTGCAAAGAACGGGGGAGAAGAGCAAATATAGCACATCCCACAGAACTCCGAACTTACTCCTGGTCTTCGCATATAGCATCTTGCAGTTTAGTACTGGGATATATATTTTTGCTCTCAAAACCTTTAGAGATTCCTCAGGTGACACAATCACTGCCTACCAGTCACCTCAGCTGGTTCCAATGTAGACCATCTTGAAGGTATTTTGAAGGAAATGAGATGGATTGGTGATTTGAGATAGGCTTGATTTTGAAGTCCTTTGAATTCAGGTAAATGAGAAGGGATTGATTTTAGGCAATTTTAACTATCTAAAATGCATTGAGTATTCCTTTTCCAGTCAAAATTCTCTATTAATTAGCTGACAGTAGTTATGTGCTTCTTCTGTAAAGTTTTGACCAGACCTGTACAATTTCCTGGAGCCTACAAACAGCTCCATCACCTTAGTGTGCCAAAGCATGTCTCCTGAAATAATGAGATGATTAAATGTCCCACCAGGAGAATATGATTTCTCTCAAATTGATGTGTAATCCCTGCAAATTTAAACTTTATCTCATTAAAATTATGTGGAGTCTCTTACTCTCCCACCAGAAGTTCCCTCTGTGTTTTAAGGACACAAATAACATAACCTAAGTGAAGATGTTTTCACTTCTCAAATCTTGGGTTAGATTTTGTGTTATTCTCTGACATACATCTTGAACATTTATGAGTTTGGATAACATTCAGTAGACCCTGATATCACTATTTGTTTTGCCTTGGTATTTGGGTACTGTTTTAGTCTGATGGCACCGTATCTAAGCTACAAACGTGTTTAACTCTTGGTGTTTTATCCTGGCTGTCTCCTACATGGGGATAACAGTAGATTTGTTTGTAAATGGAGGTTTCAATAGTCCACGCACGTGCCTAAGCATCTCTTGGCATTTTTTACTGCTGCAGTTAGGTCTGCTGAGGGCAATTTAGGTAGTTGCCTCTGGCTGTCCTCCAGGATGTGATTTTGTTTCTCTTTCATTGCCATCTGACCAGTGCAATGATGACAGAGCTTCTGGAGATCTCTGGTTTAAGCGCAGCCTGATTTTGGAGGAAGGCTAGGTCCTACCTTCTTCATTTTTGGAGAAAGGACTAGCTTTTCATGAGAGCCACTCTTCTTATTTAGTACTTTCTCTTCCTTCTGCTGTCACATCTGCCAGCCTTTAACTCACTGAGCTATTTCAGAGCCAACCTCTTCTCTTGTGACACCAGGTACAGTGGACTTTGTCCTTGTGATGTGACTTTCCACCAGCGGCACTGGCTACTTGGTCATGTCATTTTCATGCAGACTATGGTCTTTGGTCCAGCATCAACTCGTCCAGCAGTGAACCGCAGATTCCCACCAGCCACTTGAAATGACATCAGCACATGCAGACTTTTTTGCATCATGAATGGGTTTTGCCACAATTTTACTCAGAGTCCATGTGACGGGCAGTTAGTTTCTGTCACCCTGGACGAACAGTGGGGAAACCATGAGTTGCCCCCAGAGTCAGCAGTCGTTCTTAATCCCATCCACAGGAGATGTCTGAAAACTCTCCAGGGGAAAGTGTGTTAGCACAGTTAACAGATGGATGAACTCACTCCAAACCAGCACCTTACTCAGTTAATTCAGCTACTGTTCACAGCGGTAAAACAACAGGTAGTTGAAGTGGAGGTCACTCAGAGCCCCACAGCACGGGAGACAGGGATAATTTTACTAAAAGTCCATCCCTTATATAGACATGAACAACATTAAGAGCTGGATTTCTCCTGATGTAGCTGATAATTATAGTTTATTTACTTCTTGCAGTTCCCATATACTTCAGCCATGCACGTTTTCCATGAGTCAGAATTATTTTTTATCAGCAATGTGGCTTTCAAGATGTCAGTGCCATACCTTCAATGGCAGCCAAGTGACCAGCGCTTTGCCTGGGCCTTGGGAAGAGTTGCTGGTGGTGACTCTGCTGCTTCAGCAACTTCTAGTTTTCCCCAGTGTGGTTTCCCTACACTTGGGCAATCCTGTCACTCGCGACCTTTGCCTTTATGCTGCCTAGAACTGTCATCTAGCCTCAAACCCACGTGGGAAACAGACGGTCTCCTCTGAGCTGTGGGACACCTACCACAAGCTTGCACTTGGGCCTCCTCCAGTTTTTAGCCAGTTTACCAACAATCGTTTTTGAAAGGGCTTTATTCTACACAGACGATAGGAATGGAAATTACATACAGAGCGGAATTAACAGCTGGTGCTCTAACAAGACCTCTATTTCTGCTTCCCTGGGGGAATCTGTCTAATTTACATTTATTTTGTACCTTCTTTTTCTTAATCAATGTAGATTTTGACGTTCCTTGGTTCAGTTGCTTCTGACCTGACTTTTCACAAAAGATTTTTTAATGGAGCCCTTGTAAGAACAGGCATCTTTTCCTAGTATGAGTTTTGCGTTTAGCTCAGTACAAGGTGCTTCCCAAATCCATCACTGGGCTGAAGTGCTCCATCAGGACCTACCAAACCAGTCTCCATATTGCACATTATGCGCCAGGTCCATCTCCTCCCTCTGCCTGGCATTTCAAAAGGTTTCCACCATAGCAAAACTAGAGTCCATGCAGGGAACAGAGAAAAAAAGAATTACTAATAGCTATGGGTAAAGGACTTTGGTATAAGGACCTAAATCCTTCAGGAATACTGCAGTGGCTTCTCAAGAGTCCTCCAGTCCACGCAGCCTCCCATCTGATGTGCTTTTGTAGACTCCAGTTCATCTGCACCCTCCTGCATGTGTTCACCAGTAGAGTAGCTTTTTCCTAGCTGAGAGCCTTTGCCTGCTATGCTAATACTTGCTTCTAAACTTGCTTACAGAGATTTCACAACTGCAGCAGGCAGGACTTTACTCTTAGCCCCTGCTTAAAGTGCAGGCTGAAATCCTGAACTTGGCCCTTTCTGAGAAGTAATTTCTTTCCCTCTGCACGCATACCACAGTGAATGTTCATTCCCCATTTCCCCACGTAAACCAGGCATCCTTCTATAAATTTCAGCTGGAGAAAAAAAGGTTATGTTCTTTGCAGTGAAATAAAACAAAGTCCCTCACAACATATTTACATCTTATTAAAAGATGATTTTTGCAGTGATTTAAATTTTGGGGATAAGGGTATTATCTTGGGCAAAGGTTGATAATGGGTGCTGGTGTTATGTGGCTGATCCTGATGGATCATCTCCAACTAAGTAGCCGTTTACCTGCTTATCATCTTCTCCTTTGAAGGCTCTGAGACAGGACACTGGAAGCCTCCTTTAGTTAGTGCTTGCACAGGCTCTATTCTAAGGACAGCTTAACCAAGTGCTGTCGAAGCCCTGCATTAGGCCAAAAGCTAAGATCTCTGTCAGAAACAGATGCAGCACAGCGAGCATCTGCTGAGGAAAGTGTACTGGAGAGAGGAAGCATGTTCCTGCTTACTACACCTGCTGGTAGGACAGTCCCCCAAAGCCCTGCCAGCGTGGGAGAAGGGGATGTGCCACAGCCTCCCTGGGAGCGGCGCTGACTCTGGTGCAGCATCTGCGAGAGCAGCACAGCAACGGGAATCACAAACTCAGCTGCCGACCTGCTGCTCCACCTGCACAGCTCCTGCCTCTGCCAAGCTCTCAGGCGGGTGGATGGAGAGCGAGAAACTTCCTGCTGGGGTGCCCACGTAGCAGCCTTGTCCCTGCAGCAGGGGCTGGTGCAGGTGTGCTAAAATTTTTCCATATTAATAGGAAAGTGTACAGGTTCCCTTCTGCTGTTGAAGCCCTGATTTTACAAAAAGGCAAAATTATCTTGAATTTAGGATCCTACTTATCTCTCTGTGAGCATTTTTCCAGGATCAGGTTCTCTTGCCCACTCATTCATTTGGGTCTTCAACCTAGCAGCAATCGGTGCCATAAGGGTTAATATAAAGTCTTTCTCTCTCTTTCGTTATTTTTTAGTTTTTTATTTTAAACTGGGAGTTCTGGTATTTCTGTGCACCATTCGCTCAAGGATTTTGTTGTTTTAAGCTTGATTTGTCAGTTGAGAGAGTGTTTATTGCTGTGTTAGTATTGTGACTGTAAAGGAACAGTATGTTTTCATCCGTGATGTTCCTTTCCTGAGCAGATCAATCCCAATGAACTCTTACTCAGCAAATGGTGTGAGTTTTACTAAACATTTGCTCAGAAAATACATTCCATGGTTAAATATGCTGGCACGTTTGCTGATGTGACCACACTTAATAGTACATGATTGGAGCTGGTCTGTGATTTATAGTAGGGTTAATTGTAAAGCAGGGGGGTTTGCTGCTTTATTTTAAAAGGTATTGTGTAAACTATAAGGGTAAAAATCAAATCACAATTCAAAAAGTATATGAAATTTAAGAAAAGACAAAAATTATTTAGATTTCAGTTCTGTGAACCTTGACAATGTCCTTTTGAGTGCCCTATGCCAAACAGAAACAAACCCAAGTGATTCTCGGGGTGTTTAAAAGAAACAGGAGAAAAAGAGCCAGTCTTTCATGAGGCTCTGCCAAAGCCTCAAGTAGAGGCAGACGCTGACGTCAGAAGAGAGCTGCTGTGATTTTCTTGTTTCCTACATGATTGACAATATGTGTGACACCATCCCTGTGCCCAGTACAAATCCATGGGAGTTTTTCCATTGGCTTTGGTGAGAATTGGCTCAAATCCTACATTCGTCTGATGTGTTAATGTGTTAACTGTGTCAAAAACTTTGCGACACCGTGGACTTGTACAGCTGATGATCTATTGGATGATAACTGTATCTGAATAGGACAGACGACCACAGGAATTTCCCTCAATGTCTGTTGCATTGTTATTAAAGACAGACCTATCGTATGGCTCTGACAGTGCAACTTTATTATAACAGCAGCAGATTTTCCAGGAAGTTAACTTTCGGGTTGCCACTTAATCACCAAACCAATGAAGTGTTGTTAGGCTGAACCGAGAACAGTTTGCTTTTGACTGTATGGTTATTATTTTTATGCATCACATCATTTGCTGTTATTATTTTTTGGTTAAGAATTAAAAATAAGTCTGGTTTCTGTCCAAGCTTTAGATAAAGAGTATTGTAGCAGAAAGTATGGGAGGAAAGCCCTACATGCCCTTCCTGACTTTCCTGTCATCAAGGGTTTTGTTGTTAAGGGTTGTGTGGGTATAACTGAATGGCTGAAGCGCTTAATTTGCAGTTGTAGTATTTAATGGGTATTAAATAATGAGTCTGTACAGCAGTTACATCTGCAGGGCAGGTCTGTCTTATCATTCTCGGACGTTATTAGGACAAACAGTCCCTGTAAGTTGGAAATGAAGCAATGCTTCACCCTTCAGCGTTGTTGATCAGCCCTGGGACCTGTGCCTTTTCATTTCTCAGTGCAACGCAAAGCGTGTGGGTTTTGATGAACTTCCATTGCTCACTTATTTTGTTCTGTAAAGGTAGAGCTTTTTTGTTTTCAACAGCTACAATTTACAGCCCTTGTAGTGACCATGGCTGAACTCCGAGGTCGTTTCTTAGGCTTGACCCTGCCTCTTGATCACACTGAGCTCCGGTTGATTTAAATGGGAGTTTTGCTTGAGGAATAGGGCGATACTCGGGATTTGGTGCAGTATGTTCTGTGAAAGGACATTCACCCATAACCTGTATTGCCTTGACTTGGCAGTATTGTTTTATCTTGTATACCTGACACTCTCCCTTTCACTGCTTACGTAAGAAAATCGTTTGTACTGTCAACAGCTCTGTTTAACCTTTAATAATAAAATTAGTAACTAAAACCAAGAGACCTAAGTCCTGAGGCCCATATTTGGGTAAAGTTTCCATTGAAGCCAATGGTAGTTTTGCCAGGGACAGGTCTGGAAAAATCCTGAATTTTGGACTCAGAATTTACCCCAGCAAGCTTTTTCAGTAGCCTCTGTTTCTGCTCTACAAAGAGCAACTAGGACTATGGTGGCAGCGAGAGGAAACGTTAAAGGAACCTTTCTGTACTTTCAATTTAATGGCTTGGTTGGACGGGACATCTGATGATACCAGGTTTTTCTAATTCTCATTTTTATAAGCTATCTAATGCGCAGAAACGTCAGTTCTGGGCATATGTTCCTGTCCCTGGAGTCTTGTTCAGACATTAGAGAAACATTTTCTAACTCAAAAGATAAACACTTCTGCTAGAATTCAGGGACGGAAATTGTTTTCATCACAGCAGGTGTTGCCTATTAGTTCTACTAGAACTAAAACCCTAAGCTGGGCTTTAAGCGAGATGCATAATCAAGCTCTTACATCATTGTGAGATGTACCGTACTTGAACCTTTTGCTTGCTGAGACCGTATTTCCTCCAAGAAACATCCTGTTTTGCAATCCCCCAAATTCCCCATGTGCCATACAGCATTAGGAATTTCATCACCTCCTGGGCACACAGACTATGCTTTCTGCAGAAGACCCATAGGGAGGGAGAGACGGAGAGCCAGAGAAGTCAGAGGTTTCCGCATTTCCTGGTGGGACCATGTGATCTATGAAAGATAGCTTTATTTTTATTCCCTCCCCCCTCTGCTTTCCGCTGTTTCCATTCTAGACCTGAGTCTGCCTAGCAGGCTGCTGGAGGCTGCTGATGGCATCATGTCAAGGAAGGGATCATACTCCCCTCAGTTGTTTCAGGTCCCATCTTGTTTTTAATGGCCTCGGCTGCTGTATTTCTGTCCTTCACCTTGCTGTCGTGCATGTAGTGGGCAAAATAGTCCGACTAGTAAAAGGTATCGTGGTTTACAGAGGCAATTCTTTATCTCCAGCTTTCATCAAGGTTTCATGCTAAAGGCAGCGGATTTATTTCCAAGCTCCAGCTTTGTGTTTAAAGACAGAATATATTTCTTCACTTTGCATCTTTGCTGTAAATCTTTACTTACTTCTTTTGGACCTAATTTGACTTACCAAAATGCACTGGAAAGCGTTAGTCTGGGGTTGTAAAGGGGTTTGCCAGGCACCAGAAGGTGCCAGCAGGCCCTGACTGCCCTGAGCAGCTCCACCTGGGCCCCCCACCCACGCACCCTGTGACCACTGGTCCTGATCTGCATTTAGTCTCAGCCCTGGTACTGTGTGGCTGGTGTGCTCAGCTTTGTGCTTTGACTTGGATTTGCTTGGGGCTCTGGACTGTGGCTGACACTTGCTGTGGCCGCTGGAGCTGCTCAGCTCTTGCCCAGGTACTGGGGGGGCCCCATTTCTAGTGGGGGTGTTGCTCTGCTCTCATCCTTGGTCCTGCTTGCCTGTGCTTCCTGCTCCGTGCCCTCCCTGGCTGTGGAGAGCAGGATCTGGCCTTCAGTTGCTGCAAACATTTTTTCAAGAGCGGTTTGCCCTAATGACTGCTCACTTGTTATATTTTGTACAACTGACCTAGGTCGTGGTTTGAAACCTGTTTACAGCTCTGCTGCTCTTTCACACATCGTACCACAACTGCAGTGCTTGTTGTTTAGCTACAATATTCCACTTTTCTACTGTTTTACAGTTGATTTTATTGGCCTAAATACATACAGGAAATGGGCTGGGTTTATTTTTTCTTCTTTTTTTCAGTGTTTTTGTTTGCATGTTTGTCTCTTCTTTCTAGCAAAAGAAAGGTATAATGTCGTTACAGCCACCAATCACTGCTTAGTCACCTATGAAACTGTATTAAAAATGGCACAAACTCTGAAGAGTGCGAGGCGAAGCTGGAAAGAAATGATTGCCCTTGAAGTTTCTTGGTGAAACTCATCGGGGCTGTAATCATCTCTTAGCGCTGACATGCCTTGGTAATGCCTATCCAGCAGATGGTGGGGTGGGTAGAGAGACAAAAAGAAAGAAAAAGCATGCTTATCCGACATGAATGTTCTTTCAGTGTCACCCTGTGCTGCAGGATAAAGCACGTATAGGAGAGAATCGCAGCCGGTGAGAGCGGGGCTGTGAAAGCAGCCTGGAGCAGCACTTTTTCCTCATCCCACTAGAGGGTGGGTGCAGTTTGGACAAAGCAAGGCTCTGGCTGGCTGAACTCTGCCTGGCTTGGCAAGGCGCACAATGGGAGTGCGAGCATTAATTTATCACCTAACAAGGGTGGTGGGGCTGCCAGAATTGGCAGTTGGTACTTCAGAAAATATTTAGCTTGGGGATAGATGCAAGAGTTTTCCCGCTATAATTCAGGCTCTGTAATCAGAAGATACTGTGAGTATTAATAATATATAAATTGAGGCAAATGTTTTTATTTTTAGTAGCTTAAAACAGAAGTGTCTGAATTTAGAAGTTCCTCACATTGGCATTCTCTGCCAGGCTCACAGGCACAGCATTTTAAAAGTACTTGTTTCAGAGATAGGAAAAATAGAAGAAATTATACGTAGTATTTTCTGTTGATTTAATATTTTCAAAATCATTCATTTTGTGACAAAATGTGACACACAAATAAAGTAGTCCCCTGATAGCAATCTCCCCTTTGGAAATGAAGCAGAGTTTGGACTTAAAATATAAATATCAGCAGTTTAGAAAGAATATGATTCATTGTACAGCCATCAGTATCATCGGAACCAACTTTCCCAAACTCTACTTCAGCTACAACACGCCAGGAGATACTGTTTCAGTTTTCTTATTTTTATTTTTCCCCTGATCTATTGGTTTGCATTGTAGGAACTGAGAATCTTGATTTAGGGTCGAGCTAAATAGATGTAAATCTTGTCCAAGACAATGTAGAATAAAGGTAGAAAAGAATTAAAGTTTATAATGTTTGGGATGAGAGAATATCTTTAAAAAGAGATCAAATAGACCAACATTAATTTGATGTTGAATAAGGCAAGGAAAGGAATTGGAGCTCCTTGAAACACGGAAAAGTTCAGGAAGGAATCCTATAAAACCTCGTCTTCTGCAAGAGAAGACATTGACATAAGCAATAACATTGCGTTTAGACATATGGCTGAATTAACTCGTAAAGTCCAAAAGATCAAAGACTTGATCTTCTTAAGAGGATGTGCAGTTATATTAAGCTAAAATAAAAAGGAAGAGAGAAGAATGACAATCCTCTGACTCTGAGATATATTTCTCTATGACAGCAACTGACAGTCTTTCATATCTGGGATAACATAGTATAATATTGCACAGTTGTGTATAACACTAGTGGAGTTTTGCCCTAGGTCAAGGGCAAAATATTGCACGACTGATCTAGGTGCCTTGCAGGCTTTGTAGATCCATTTTTAATCTTCCATTAAAGCATCAATGTTGGCCTCTGCTAGAAACAAGGAGAAGATGGATCACTGAGTCTGTTCTGGCATGATAGTTCCTATGTTTTGTTCCATAGAAAGGGTTGTGATCAACAAAAACATTGCCAACCTAGGTCACTTGCCAGTTTATGAGCAATGGGATTGCTTTGCTGGTTTATGCAGCCCTGGTTGTTTTTGCTGTTATTGAAATGTGACATTGGCTGACAGCTCTGTGGGATCTCACATATGGAGACTTTGCTCCACAGGGATGGGAGAAACTGGACAAATTGTAGTGGGTTTTCACATATGGGGCCAATTCATGCCTGATGAACCCCTGTGGAAGCTGTTGGCGCTGCATCAGCCAAAAGGCTGACCCGTCATATGCACTGACTCATTGTGGTGCTGTTTGTCATGATTAAAGCACTTGAAATTTTCCCCCTAATGGGGGACCATGCTGAGTTTCAGCATGTACTGCTCTGCTGCCCGCCTGTTTCCGTTGTTACTAGATCTTCTGGAGTTGTTTGTGTTTGTTTAAAAGGAGAACAGTGAACTAAGCTGGTGGTTGAAGCAGCAAATGTGGTTTAGTTGGATTATAAAAACATTGGATGTTCTTTGTCACCTTCTTAAATGTGTGACGTGAATGGGTATGAGAACAGGCAATGTGGATAAAGAGGAATCAGATGATAGAAATGAGACCAGAGTGGTGGAAAGCAGAAGACATGGGAATGTTATGTTGATTTTTTCCAGGATGGTCTCAATCCATCCTACATCCAAATGACTTGGAAGAAAATAGCACTGCTACAGCAGTAGTACACGTCTGCAGAAGATGACCAGGGATGGAGGGGAAAGGAACATGCTGGGATTTGTGGAACTGGGAAAGGAATTCCCAGATCTTTCAATGGGGTTGGAAGATCTCTATGTGGGTGGGGGAAGCAAGGGTAGGGGAAACTTCACCCTTAGTCTGTCGTGCTAGATATGTGTGTTGTGCGCGGTTGAGTGTGGCTTGGTGGATCTGACAGGCCATACTTGCAGGATATTAGAGAAGCTGATGAGGGCATAAACGTGAAGATAAGACTGTCGTGCTGTTTTACCAACAACTTATGGCCATGGTTTAGAAAGCAAAGAAGCAAAGATGTCAGTATAATTGATTTAGTAAAAACAAGCTCAAGTCTATTGTTATAAACAGCCTCTCAGGGCATATATGGGGCTCGCTTCCACTGCTTGCAGTGCATTGTGGAGGAGGGGACTAGAAGAGGAAAATTAAAAATTCAAGAAAATTATAACTGAAGTTTGAAAAGAGTAGTAGGGCTGCAGGCTCAAGAGAAGAACCAGAGGGGCATCTCATCTAAATAATTTAAGATGCTTCAGAATGGGTTGAAAGGTTGAATAATGATCTGGCAACTAAGAGTTGTGCTGTTTCTGTTGTTCGTTTTTTTTAGAGAGCTGACAGTAATGCAGCCTACTAGAAATGGCAGTGGCGGCAGAATTGGAAGTAACGTGGGCCTGTGGAAGGAGAGGTTGTCTCAGGGTGGTGGAGAGAACTGGAGACACCTTCCTTTTGGGAAGTGGGGGCATGCAAAATCCCTCATTTCACTGTATTTCCTAGCACTTGTTCTGTTTTAGTGCTGCTAACATTGGGCAGTGGAAGCGATAGACTACAAAAAAGGCGGAGGAGGTAAATGTGGCCTCCGGGCTGTGACTGTGTCCCTAAGCTGCCACTTTCTAGTGCTTGGCTTAAAGCAGTCTTCTCTTAGTGTTTATTAGCTGGACAAACATGAAGATATGTTAAGCAGATCACATAATCTGTCCAGTTAGACACCATGGCAGTAAGAACATTCTTTTGTGCAAAAGTGCTTAAATTTTAGCAAACTGTGGTTAGTAGCAGTCAGTTGCTCTCTCCACACACTTAAGCTCATGTGTAAGTTCTGCTTTAGGTTAAGTTTTTAGCACTGATTCTGTGCATAAGTGAGCACAGCAGGCTGTAGAGAAAAGCAGCTGTGATCATGCAGAGCCCTGAAGTTCCAGAATAAAACCTGATTTTCATATACTTTCTGAAAACGAGAAAAACTTGTGAGGATTGTATGTGCAAGCAATGAAAGCACTCTCTAATAGCAAAGATTTCTCCTTTAGTGAAACTTTTATTCTGCATATTTTAGAGGAGGAACTTTGACAGATGATTGGTCTTTCTCCATAATTTGTTTGAGATAGTGGCTGGTGAGGTTTTAGTTTGGAATCAGAAAAAGAGACATGAGGGTGAGCCAGGGATGACATACAAGTGGTGTTGGTCATGTTTGTAGATGGACCATGAGAAAAGTGAAGAGCCAGGAAAGAGAGGGTGGACACATGGAGGACACAGCTGTGAGATGCAGATAAAAGGAAGATGCAGAGATGAAAATCTGCTAAAATTGAGGGTAAGTAAGGTTCAGGGTCAAAGGGTGTTGGTCACTGTTAGAGGCAGTTGGGGGTTGAAGATGGAGGTGAAGCTGATAGATATTGAGCAGTTTGCAGAACTCAAGAAAGAGGAGTGTTTATACTGAACTCTTTTATGTCTCATTTTGTCCTCATTTTGTGGTCTGGAGTCTTGGACTCTGTTTCACGCTCCTTCCGCTGAGCACAGCCTTTCCCAGGCATGCAGGGATGGGGACACTGTTTAGGCTGCAGCACTGAAGCCCCCAAACCAGCTCTGCCAGCACTGCTCCAAAGGCCAAAGTGATTCCTGTAAAGCCACTGATGTTACACCTAGGGGTGGGTTTTGCTACTGTAGTTCGGAGTATGTGCATTCAATATGCAAGCTGAGCGTCCTAAAAACTAGTAATAAAATGAAAAAAGAGACTGTATTATTGCCTTCAACACTTTGCTTGTATAATCAGCCTGCAGAATCTCTAGGCAATCTTCTCCCAGTCTGGAGGTAGTTTTGGTTTCATATATATATATATGGTTTTTGAAGGGCCACTTCTGTCAGCCACTAAGCGTAAGAGCTGTAAAAATAAGAAAAATAATAATTTTTCTCCCTGAAAGCCAAATCAAACCACAGTACAGATCTGACATCTGTCCAAGCAACTGAAAACAATCAGTCATAAAATGCCTTTAAATCAACAAACAGAGAACCAAAGAAATATCAAGTGAGATTAATCACTATCAATTGTTCCAAGATTTTATAACAAAGGGGCAGGAGGAGGAATTAGTCTTGCAGACTTCACACACTGTTTTTTTTTTTTTTCAAAGGGCAGCAGTTATCCAAGTCAGTAAAAATGAGGTAATTATATTGCAAAATTCTTTGGATGAGAATGAGACTTAGGTCTAAAATCTGAAGCTACATTTACCCACAGCAGAAAATTGCTGGAAATCGGGAGAATAGCAGCTTGCATGTTTATTTTTCCTAGAAGAAAACAATTGACTCTTCAGAACTCGTTTCAGAGTGACTGAAAACAGATGGCGGTGGAGATGCTTTGCAACCCAGAAGTATCAGGGTGGTTATGGATTCCTGGGGGCTTGTGTCGTGTTTGCCTGCCTCAGGCTTAAACAAATACAAACTGGACTGGGAAGCAAAAGAGACTTTTCAGGAGGCAGGAGTTCTCAATCACTGATCTCTCGTACCGAGAGAACGGGAACACAGCTATGTTCTTTCTTCTGCTGTGATTATTAATTAGTTTGTTGTGTGCCAGAGGCTGGGCAGACTTGACCTTGCCTTCCACAAATCCTGCAAAATTTGTATTTAAATTCTGTAGCAGGAGGAAAAAGGTGTGCAAAATCCTAGACGGAAACTTGAAAAAGAGGGGTCCCCACAGTTTTGTTCATGGGCTTGTTCAGTGGCAGCAGATCTTCCTGTAACCATATTAAAAAGTTAATTTATATTGCAGTGACTCTAGGTATATGTGATTGTAATGTAGTACTATAACAATAACAAAAATATCTCTGTGGGCTGTAGGCAGAAGCTCTGAGTGGATGTCTCTGGTTTTTGGGGATCCCCTGCTCTAGAGGGGTGCAGAAGACAGACTGGTGCTATGGAGATAATTTTTCTTTATCAGAATAACACTGGCTGTTCAATGTTTGAAGAAAGCACCTTTTTCTATAATGCTTTTTCAATGGTAATACACCAAGAATTTGAATTTTCTTTCCAAGCTAACAATTAAATGCATTAAACGGCAATCGTGCTATATTTCTACTTGCCAGAACACCCAAACCAGACTTACTGTTTTTCTATTAGCCACTGAGGACAGATATATAGTTACTTTTTTCTGTATGCTATATATATATGCACTATACAAGACATGGACATTTAATTTATTTTATGTTTTAGTCTTCATAATTTCTACATCTGTGTTACTTGCTGCGTCATTTTTACCATTATGTCGATAGCATTGAATCAGGTACTGCTTCAATTAACTGTGCAGCCAGAGGACACCCGTAACAATACTGATCCAGGAAAGTATTTAAGTAAGTGCTCAATAATTTCAGATTGTGAGTAGTCACAGTCAGTTAACGGAAGCCCCTGTATTTAAAGGCTAGCTCGTATGTCTATGGTGGATCAGGGAGCAGGTGCACATTTTCACAATGGTGTTTTCTATGAAGTTAAAATGATGCTGTAGGGAGACTCCAGGGCGAACTTCCATTTTCAGATCAGACCTGTAGCGTAGAAAACTGCTTGGGATCTAAAGGTGAACTGTTGCTTTTTTTGTCTACTTGCTTCATCTTTAGTTTAAAAGATGAAGATGGGCCAGACTTGACCACCCATGCTGCAGTCATTGGGGTGGTTCCAAACTTTCTGGGTTTGGTGACGTAAGGTTAGTTAGTGTAAAGTTTGACCTCTTGCTCCCCACTTTCTATCTCTGAAGTCACAACTAAGCCCTTGTGCCTTTTTATTTACCTTGCATCTTATCTCTTTTTGTTCTTCTCTCCCCAGGTGTCCAGTTCTCTCTTCATGGCTTCACTCTCTCTCCTTTCTCTCCTCTCTTGTCATGCTGAGCCTGTGCAGCTCTCTTTACTGAAGAAAGGCTAGAGTGAAAAGTCCCTGTAGCCTGGCTCTCACACCATCTGACCGGAGCTTAATCCAATTTGTCTTGGCAGGGAGTTTTATAGCTGGGATGAGTAGCCTCAGAAGAGCAAACCTGGACTGGCTGCACTGTAGCACCCTCCTGCCTTATAGCATCACAAATGGCTTGGTCCTGGCTGAGAAGGTGTTGTAGGTTAAGGGTTTTAAATGAATTAAAAATGGACGGGTATCCTGTAGACAAAGGGTCTTGCATCAGTCTTCAGCAATGGAGGAAGCTACGACTGGGCAGTTAGAGGCAGAGTGACATGTGTGTATGACTATGAGGGCACTGAGGAACTGAGTGGTTCCTGTGCAAGTCATCATCCTTCAAGGTTTTTTCCTAGCTCCGCTCTTGCTAGTGCCGTATCTTAAGAGGGCTTCTTCTGGCCCCTGAATGCGCTGACTTCTTCTCTCTGCACTCCTCTGAGGGGATGGGGGAATATGACTGTTGGTGGCATCAGTTGGATGTATTGATGGGTTGCTTAGAAAGGCTTTTCTATAAATCCAACTACAGAGCATTTTAAGAAGTCATCTGCCAAACAAGTTCTTGGTTCTTGCCATTGTACACTTCCTCCCCTCACAAACAGTGTGGCAAGGATGCAGCGGAGCAATGGGTCCATGTGGCAAATCTTTGAGGTGAATGGGAGGGGTCTGTCCCCATAGTCCCTATCAGTAATGCTAAAGTTGGCAAGTTACTTCAAGGAGTGCCAGCACTCCTTTGACTTCCCTGGGAGGACTCTGAAGGATATGCTCTTTTTCACTCTGCTTGTTTCATGCTTTTGGACATTTTGGTGGGAGTGGAGGCTCAAGAAATAGAGAAGGTGGTATAAAACTACACATTGCCTGTATCCTATAGCACCAGAAAACACAGCTGCTTCTGAGAGCGAGACACTGCTCTCTAAAAAGCCCAAGCTTTTGATGATGGTGAAAGTGTGTGTCCATAATGCAGCTGGGGCCCATCGCTCAACAAATAGTTCTTTGGGTGCTTACTAATTTAGAAACATGGCTAGAGTGCTTTGGATATGAGAAGTACTCTGTCCATGTTTACAAAGCCTTGCAGAGGCATGAAATAGTGTTTCTTGTGTTAATGTTCCATTTAATAATAGCCATCAGGCCTTCTAGGTAGTCCATTTCAAAGCATTAATTGAACTTCTTCGGTGCTCAAGGTCATTAACCTTTGACTATAGCCCATGCTAGGGGCAAACCAATCACTCAAACGTTCTCCCCCAGCGTGCCTTATTGCTTAAGCACACTGCAGGAATGTACTAATATCACCGGATAAATCATTCACCATGATACCATCAGAACCGCTGGTTTGCCATTTAATTCTAGTGGGGTACAGAATGTTTCAGACCATGGCAATTAGTATTTGCATGGACTGGAGAACCTGGTGGAATGATATACGTGGGTTTTCAAAAAAAAAAAAAAAAAAAAGGGAGGACGGAGAACAACAGCAGCAGCAGCTGGATGTTGGCAGGTAACTGCATCCTCTTCCTGGGCAGATACCTGAGCTATGTGGTAGTTTATTCTTGTCTCTGCTGATCTGGACCATCTGCCAGGTCTTTGTCATTACTGTTCTGGAGGCATGGGGTTTGTTTGTGACATAGTGATGCGTTATAATGGAGAGTACTGGGATGTGTGTATCCAGAAAATCCAAAAGTATTGAGAAAAAAATATGGAGATAGTTTAGAGACCTGTATCAGAAAGTTTATTTTCCCCTATGCTTCCCCTGCTGTCTGGGGAACTTCTCTGGGGAATGTTAGTTTTGAATATTTTTTTAGAAGTGACTTTAAGCTGAAAATGTTAGTCAGTTTGCTAGCTTGGACAAAAGCTGACAGTCTTTCCTGGGGTAAAACTGAGTCTTATGAGCATTGTCTGAGATGACAGTGTTCAAGATTTCCTTGTTGCACTGCTGTAATGAGCTATGGTTGGAGAAACCATGAAGAAAATTAATTAGAAAAATGCATTGATAGCTCATTCTTGCCAAAAAGTTGGGGTGTTTTTGGTGTTTTTTTGTTTTTGTGGGTTTTTTTGAAAGACACTCCCCCAAAATGACTCCTTTTGGTCCCCTAATTCTTGTTCTCCTTCGCACCTGGCTCCTCTGGGCACCCCCTTGTACTTTCCTCTCCTGCCAGCTGAGCACTGAGCTATCTGCACATCTGTCCTAGCAGTAGCTATTTGGAAGTTTTGAGACTACTGCATTCCAACACAATTTTGGGTCTTTCAGGGCTGAAATGCATGCAGAGACTGTTCTGGGGAGGAAAGGGCTCTTTCTGTCCAAAGCCAGAGGCAGAGACAAGTCCTCATCTTTGATGCCTGCTGATTCCAAGAAGTAGCTTTGGACTATTCTTGTGCAAAAAGCTGCCTCTGCTGCCCTGAGGCTTAGAGGGATCTGGAAGGTGACCACACATGAATAGTAGCTCCCAATTACCAGTCATAGTTCTCAATGAGAGGGACTTTGGTACCAAAGACAATAAGATCAGAAGATTCTGTGTCTGTCTGTGTCAATGTGACCTTAGAGCAATGGGCCCAGAGGGTGGAGTTTCCAAATTATGTGGCTAGTGGCTACAGTCCTGAAGGAATCCAAAAACCTTCGGTGAGCCTATGAGCAAAATGAGGAAGAATGTGTAGCTACTGGATTTGTTCTAGGACACTGCAGTCCCTAAGTCTAGCCTAAACTTCTTGCCAGAGCAATGAAAGAGCAGAGATGAGTTTGAGGGAGTGCAAAAGAACATGAGCTCACCCTGGAGGTCTTAAGCTGCCAAGGTTTTCCTGAAAAGGGAGCTGATTTCATGCAGGCAGAATACAAGGACTCAAATGTCCCCAATAGGAAAATTTCTATTAAAAAAAACAAACCCAGACATGCACTTTCATATTTATGTGAAAATTCTTCTGTTGTTTATGAAATCAACTCTTTAAGGGGAATGTTGGGGGGAGAAAAAGAAAAGAAGCTGTTTGTTAGCAAAATGAATTCCAGACAAATATTTATAGCTACTTTCAAGTGGCTTGTTCTAACATGAGTTGACTATCCTTAATACCTTCCCTTTAGCACCATTAAGCATCTCACTGGCACTCAGAACAAATTTATGAATGTCTTATAAAAGTCAACAAGCCACAGGAAAAAAATAAATAAAAAAGAGCCTTATGCAAACAGTGCTTCATTGCAAGAACTCAAACAAAGAAGGTCATATTCATCATTCGCTCACAGAGAGGGAAAGCCAAGAAGACTGATGAAAGATGACACAAGACCTGGCTGACTTTAAATCTCCACCTAATAGGAGTTTCAGTAGGTGCTACCAGGGTGGCCACACTCTTTGCAAGCTGCTCTCCTGCCTCTGCCACATCTCCCCTGTTCTGGTAATGGCTGCTCTCTGTCAGAGCACTGGAATTTGTGTGGATGCGGAGACAGGGGTGGACTGCAGGAATGTGACCTGCCAAGTCACTTGAGGGGAGAAACTCCTGTCTGATGGAGTGTGCTGGTCAATGCACAGGGGAGTTGACGGTGAATCAGGTGGCCATGTGACACTACTTGAGATGGGAGATGAGTGTGACCTACGATGATAATCCCACTGGATTAAACTGTAAGGTAGCTTTTCTCAGCAGCGTTTCAAGAGTTGATATAAAGGGGTTTTGGTTGTTGTAGTTGCTGGTTCTTTGTTGTATTTAAGTACTGTGATACATGAAACAGTGATTCATTGGGAGCTTGATGCAGTCAGTGAGTTTCTTCATCAATTCTAGAAAGCTCCAAAACCAGAAGAGTAACTTCACCATGACAATACCATTCTTCCAGTGACAACTACACAGTGAAAAAGGGAGGACGTCTGCATGGTGGATCTCTAGAGGTTCAAGCTGGGCTGATCAGGGTCTGTAGTAGGAGGAGGGATCTCATACACGACAGTGCAGTTCAGCTCAGAGCATTAGTGAAAGCCAAGTCACCCACTGTACTGGGGAGACATTTGGAACTGGGTTCAGATATGGAGCATGGAGATAAGTCTGGCTTTTGGGAAATGTTCAAGTCTCTGGCTCAAGGAGATGTTTAAACCAGTGGAGACATGGGAACTGTAGAAAGGGTATGTCTCGGAGGGGCTGATAGATAGGGAAATGGTGAGACTGTAATACTGCGTGTAGATAAGCGGGGGTTAAACCTGTGGGTGGAGGAGCTTTTAGTACATAGATGGCTTTTTGGCAAAACAGTCATTCTTATTGGAGAAAACTCCTTTCTTGTGGCACCTGTGTCGTTTCTGATGAATCGCTTAATTGTTCTGCCAGCTCTCAAACCTGCCCTCTGTTTTCTCTTTCCCCAGATCTTTGAAATCTGATCAGAATTGAAACAGAGAGGTTTTGTATCCTTTTCTTGCCACAACAGGGGAGCCCATGTGTGCACACAGGTCACACCACACACGGATTGCCAGTGTGATGCAAACACAGTGCTGTAATTTACCCACATGAGTCCTGTTCTCTCCATGTAGCCACAGAAGCAAGAGTCCCACAAGATGACTGCACTGTTATGGAAGAGAGTTCATCTCTTTAGTCTCCGGGGCTGTGAAATACTTTGAAACTGGATAAATACATACCTTCATTACTGTTTGTGATGTTCCTATGCTTACCTGGCAAAAGGACTGCTACCATCCTGCGTCCGTTTGCTCTTGCCTGGAGATTGTGATGCCGAGCAGAGAAGATGGCTCTAAGGTCCTTCCTATGGAGACTGTGGTGCCTGAGCTGCAGGGATGATGGAGCTATGGCAGTCTACGCTCTGGTTGCCTTATGTTGTGGCTGTGGCCTATCAAGCTATCAACACACCACAGCCGCAGAGCAGATACAGTGTGTTAGCTCGTTTCCCTCCTGCGGGACAATGTACACTTAATTACTCTTGGTATTGCTATCCCTGTCATGTTTTCATGCAAGGGCTACTGAGAAGCTCTGTCACCAAATACGAATTAGACTGTCACCCTAACAAGGAACAGTTTATTGCTGCCTTCAAATGCAGGTCACTTGTCCTCTAGTCCTACTGAGGTTTAATTTATGTGTGCCTGTTCTAGCTCATGGAGTGTAAAAACCTGATACAAGGCATTTGTCATTTTTACCTGTTAACTCATTTTCAAGTAAAACTGGAAGATCTATGCCCATGAGAGAGTCCGCAAGCTTCGAGTGGAAAAAGCAACCCTCAAACTTTTCATAATTCACATAGAAAAGAGCTGGGGGGGGGCAGGGAAAGCATCAAGTGAGGGATGATGAAAGAGCCTCATGATTTTGAACAGTTTTTTTTCTAGGGTTAAAGTCTGCCTGCTGTGGAGTTAGACTTTCTCCTGCTCTGAAACCATATAAAAGTTAAACAGTTCAAGAGTATTTGCTGCTGTAAATTGTTATCCAGGATCCCAGTGCTTTTGGCCGCCTATGGTTTCTCTCTCATGCATGACTTTTCCTTCTAATATTTAAGGCCAGTTTCTGTTTTATGCCATGACATAAACTGATAACAAACCCCTCAACAGTTACTTTAACCACTTATTTTCTTTCAAACATTTTGTCTTGCCGAATTATTGAGTCAGCTGTAATGACCTCGATGTAAACATGTACTTTTGAACTTACATGAGGATCAAAGGCAAAGCAATGTTAAATGGAGGCTGGAATCTGGAAGTGATCCATGTGAAGTTGGCATCAGTCTTCCATCTTTTTTTTCATTCATTTTTGCTATGTGCAGTGCAGAGTAAATTTGCTCAGTTGAAAAGTGAAGAAAATTAATTTTTATAAATGCTAGTGCTGCAAATGTGGTAGTGTCTGGATGTCAATCTGCCTTGTTTCTTGCTTTATCATGATCATCATCAATATAAATAGTGTACAAATGGCACAGAAAAACCCTCTGTGTTATTTTTGTGACTGCTCTTTTGTTTGGATTCTCTGACCGGAGTAAAATCCTAGCAAGGAAAAGTAGTAGATGATAGCACTCAACTGCAGGTTGAGGTATTTGAGAGAGAATGTCTTATTTGTCTGCAGTAATTATCTTTGATTTCTTTAAGCAATGAAGAAAGTTCAACATCACTAGGCTGTGTTTGGGATTTTTTTACTATTATTGACTTTGAGACAAATGGATCAGCTGTTTATAATTTTCAAAGAAAGCAGCCAAAACTGTACTTAATAGTAAAGTTAGAACTTTGCTGCACTGATCTGAAGAAATGAGGGATGAGTTGTGCTGGCAATAGCAGTTTTGGTTCACAGTTTTCCTGACTGCTGGCACTGGAATTGAGAGGAGGTTTTGTAATCATTAAAGCTGACATTTAGCTTTGCTTAAGATGACTTAAAATTCTAAAAACAAATGCTCTGGAAATCTTTTATGCTGCTCTGAGAACCTGCACAGAAATAGAGGCTACTTCTGAAAAGGACTTCTGATTTTGTGGACCTCCCCTCTTAGATGCTTGACCTGAAGTACTCGAGCTGAGGTTCAGAGCATCTGCTCTGAACTTGGCTTTAGCTGGAAAAGGAAGGTGGGTATCTGGGAAAACCAGGCCTGCTTTGTCCTTTAGGCTGGATGTTCAGAATGAGGAGACACACTGAAGTGGCAGTCAGAGGTGGAACAACAGTGATAACCCAGTTTCCCAGGTCTCCTGTACTTTATCTTGTAGCGTGCTCTTCCCTGTTGGTAGGTCGTTGGAACAGAAGGCTATCTGGGGTCAAGGACAAGAGTGGTTTTCTCTTTAAAAAGAAAAGCTGTTCCTCCCAGCCCCCTTAACACATCTGATGTTGAAATTAATAAAATCCATCATGTAACTATCGCATCTCCTTTGTAGCTTGGTTTGGGTTTCCAGTGAGCAAATATCTATAAATGTTAAATATTTAAGGAGTTAATTTGCCAGGCTTTTAGTGACATTAAGCAGTAGATAGGTTTTTATGGAAAACTGATTCTCCAGCAGCTGTAAATCCCTAACAGTAACAAATTTGCTTTTTTTCCAGCCACATAGTCTTTAAAATATTAACAGTTTTTTAGAATCTTATTTGTACCAGTAGTCATTTTTCCAGCTGTTGAGCTGATCAACGCTTTCATTTTTCTTTGCTCCCAGCCCATCAGACACTTTTATATTTTTATTTTAGGTTTTAACAAGGAGGAGGCTGCATTGACTTCTTGGTCTTATTCCTAAAAATATATTTCTGAGTGCAATTAAAGGAGGCTTGTCACCAGTGCCTGGGCTGCACAGAAGTCCTCTCTGACCCTGTGGAGAAACATTTTGCAGGCATAAATATGGCAGAGAGGCTGCTGCCTTTGTGGCATAGCAACAAAATACTTCGTATTTATTTGTACACGCCAGCCCAGTTCTGACATCAGTGGCACCAGTGTCGAGTCAGACCTGAATTTTCTTGGGACACTGCAGTCATTTTGCACTGTGGCATAAGGCTGGAACAGAAAAGCCTCCCAGATGACTTTCCACTTGCCTCATGGAGACCCACTGCTCACAAATGACTCTTCCCTGAAGAAGTTTCCCGCTCCCAGTTGATGCTCTGTGCCATTTGCCTTTCCCTTCTTCCTTTTGTCAAGAAGGGCAATGTGTCAGTGGTCTGGATGTTGGTCAGAGTAGGGGAAAATGACATTCACAGGACCCTCACCCAAGGTCGTCTCCAACTTATGTTAGGCCCACTGCAAGGGACAGCTTTACTTTACATACTTCTGGTGGAGAAAATTGCCTGGTGCTGAAGGTGTGTGTGTTGGGGGGAGAGTGGGAACCCTGGGTCAGGCCAGGATCCTGAGAGTCCATGGTACAGGGCAACTGAGCATTGCCCACACTTCAAGAACACCAAATCCTTTCAAACTGAATCTTTGCATTGATGTGCCATTTGGAATGGCCACTGAGACCTTGGCACCTGTTGGTAGTGCCGGAGGGGCTAGAGGAGAGGTGAAGGAGTGAAGAAAGACTTGTGGTTGTGAAGTGTGAACATTGTCTAGTGTTCTCTAGTGCTTGACTGCAGCTGGCTCTGCAGCACTAATGGTCCTGCCATCTGCTTATTATAATTTTACAGATCTATTTTAATTTGGTTGTGTAAAAACAATTAGCAAAGAACATCAATTGAATCAGTCATAAGAGCCCTACACTGGCAACAACTGAAGAGATCTCAAGGAGCAGATGAGGAAACCAATGCCTCTACTCTTGCTAGTAATTCTGGTCCTTTCCAGTTTATAGAAGAAGGTGTATCAGGAAAGTTGCACAATCTGGAACTTGAATGGGAAATGAATAGGATTCACAGAAACAGATATTTTTTCTAAGGGAAAAATAGACTCCTAAGGAAGTGAATGGCTCAGTATTTTCAGCCCACGTTACCAGCAAATAAGAATTTAACAGACGTAGCTGTGTATGACCGTTCTCTCTGTTGTGCAGCTCAGGGTTTAGAACATCTCAGTCATGGCCAGTGGGGTTTTGTGGAGTGGAACAATACGCCCCTATCCCTTCACTAGAAAGGGGTTGAGTTTAGGTAGGATTTGGTGTGTTGTACTGAAAAAGATACTGAAAGTATCTTTTGGCCTGTCTGAGGGAATGAAACGACATGCTAAGGCAATCACAGCCAAGTGTGACACAAGCCCCAGTGCCACCCATTCCTGCTTGATGCATTTCAGCTTTCAGTTATTGTAGAGCAGGCTTAAAAATAAGTTCACATTAGCTGGTCTGTATCTGGGTTACCTTTCTCCTTCTATCTCCTTTAAGTTGTCAGTGAGTTCTTGGGCAGCACTCCCAAATTTCTTGGAGGAGGCCATTCTTCATACCCTCTGAAGTCAAATGCTTTGGGTCCGCAGTTCTGCATAGTCTCACTGTCCTCTAGAGACTGATGTGGGACAAGATCCTGCTCTCCTTTGTTTAGTTGTTCTAAAGATCGGGCCTTTTGCTTGGACTGTTGCCCAAGTATTTTTACAAGTCCGGACTTTCACTCTGCCCTTGAAAGCTGCTAGGGTTTTTTATTGTTTTCCCCCAGGATTTTGTTTAATGTGTGTCTCCTCCCTAGCATGGCTTTTGGGAGAGAGAGAAATGCACAAGAGCTAAAAGAACTTTAATAAATATGATAATTTGTTATTTGCAAATGAAAAAATCAGGTGCTCATCTTGGCCTAATGTCCAAGGTACGTTTAACCAAAGGAGAGATCAGCTGACAATCAAAGTTCTTGTACAATAAAGTGTGAATATCAATCACTGTTTCATTCATGATTATTTTTTTCCCCTGCCCTAGTAGAACCGTGTTGATGTGAAATCTAACCTGCCTATCACAAAGCCAATCATATCACAAGGCCACTCCTTTCATCACTGCTGTGAGGCAGAGTTACATCAGACAAAGTAAAATTGCTGAAGTCTATCCACCACTACCCAGAGGTCATTTTCCAGATGAGTATGTGGTTTGATTTGCCTCCCTGTCCTCCCTTCCCTGTGGCAGCATCCTCTCCTCTGGAGCCAGGGAACAGATTTGCCCCTGCTAGCAGAAAATAAGATGACTCGGTTGTGTTGTGAACCCAGTCAGCAGGTAGTTCGCCTCCTGCCTTCTTAATGCGGTCGGTCAAAGATACTACTGTTATGCTGTGCCAGTTTCCATTAGACCGGGGCAGGAGCTGCTGAAGGTTTCTCGGCTCCTTGGAGCTTTCTCCAGAAGTCATGCCATATCCCAGGGACTGCTGGAATTCAGCTGTTGTGGGTGCAGTGGCCATGGAAATGGAACAGGGTAGAACAGAGAAAAAAAGCTGCTAAATTTTGGTTTTCCAGCTCCGTCAAGTTCGAAATAGAGGGGATGTGTTACTGTTTTCTTTCTGATAAGATTTTTGTTGTCTTCTTTTCCCTAAAATGGCAGAAATAAAATCTGTTATGTTACGCAGTTGGAAAGAGAATTTGCAGTGTCCAGTGCCCTCCTGGAGAGACATAACCAGATGCACAGACAGAAGTGTCTATAGAATTGCACTGGAGATGGGACAAGTATAGCTTTAAAAGTTGACTTCATTGTTACATCATATCTGTATTTCCTGTATTATTTGCAAAATGCAGCCTATTCCTATTTGAGATAGATTTCAGCTGATGTATGTTCTGTGTTGGTGTCTGATTTGTAGGGCACTGAAACTGGAGTGTCCTTTGACTGAACTTGAGGCATGCAGGTAAAGGAGAGTAAACACAGGAGTAAACTGTAATGTGGTTTTGTAGACTTATTCCAGCATTATTTGTGCACCTGATTCTCTGTCAGGTTTTGGAATTGTATGCTCTGTGTTACACTTGCATATTTTTCTGGTGATTTTTTATCTGTCATAATCACAATTCCATGGTCTCCTTCAAGAATGATGCCTTGTAAAGGTATGTCTGAAAATGTAAGCGAGAGGATTCGAGGAGAGATTCATAGCAGTTAAACTGTCTGACAAGCAACTCTTGAAGACTACTAGACATTGAGGATTCTCTTTTGCTGCTGCAGTTGGGCAGTAGGTTCAGAAATAAGGAAGAGGTCCAAATGTGAACTTGAAGACTGATGAACCCAGATGAAAACCTCATAGGAAGATAACAAGAAGCAACACAAGGTTTTTCTGATGATTCTTTTATTTTTTATGTCTAGGGTCCATGCAAGGCACAAACAGTGGATTCCACCTCTTCTAAGTCTCCAAAATGAAGCAAAGGCAACCCATATGAAAGCTAAGGTAACATACTTCCGTAACAAAAACCATTTCTAGTGAAATTCCTGGTGTGCTAATGCTAAATAAAAGGACGTGTGCAAAGAAGTCACGTTGTTTCTGCGTTAAAGAATTGGGCAAACTAATCAAGTTTGAGCCATGCCTCTTTCCTTACCTCTGCCTGTTTCTTTTTTACTGTACTGGTTCTGGTGGCAATGGAACGATTCCAGCCACGTGCCCATCACTCTTCCCCCTAACCCTGCCTGCCGAAGGTCCTGGGCGTGTGCTTTGACTACAGTGGAGTATCAGTTCAATGGATTTCTGCAGCTTTGTCAAAATAGGGATGTTGTGCAGAATACCAGTCTGACTGGACAGAGCTGGGCTGGATGGTCTTTGGAGAATAGGGTTTCTCTCATTTCTCTGAGAACTTGCGCGATTTGTCTGTGTGAAGTTTTCTAAACCTTCATAATGACAGTGTGACTGTATATTGGAGAATTTACACAGTGTTTTTGCAATGACTTGCAATTTTTAGGACTTGAGTCCACGGGAGGGAACAGAGAAGGAGCTGTTATCCCAGAAGTGCAAGTAATCCTCTATCTTGGGTCTGATTTGGGTCATAGCAGCTGTGTAAGGAGAAATCTATAACATGGCAAGAATACAATGATACTTCCCTTGAGTATAACTTCCTAACTCACAGTAGTCTGTAACCGAGAAACTTTTTGAACCAGAGATTTGTTCTTCTTTTCCCGTCTCTGAGATCAGTGGCAGCTGTGGGCACTCAGTAATCTCTGAAGCCCAGACTGCTATATTTAAGTGTGTAAATATAGACATAGAGGCCTATGAGCCCATGGGTACCATTGAAGTGGACTGGAAATTTCCCATTTGCCTTTTTGGGGATGGGAACAGGCCCTATTTCAGGTACCCAGCTTGAAAAAAAAATAAAATTGGATTAAGTGGCTTGTGCAAGATGGTTGAACAAATGGGACAAATGGCTGGCAAGGCTCAGGAGCTCCAGATGCCATTCCTGTGCTTTGACTGCTGAATTAAATTTGTTCTCTTATAGAAAGAGCTCATGCTGGTAAGCATGCAGTAGAGATGCAAAGGCATCTTAATTGCGTCTTCTCAGAGTACAGTGCTGCAGTGGTATTTCTTGCTTAGTGTTCTTTGCAGCAACTTCCAGAGAGCAGGAGCTCACAGGAAGCTTTCATGTGACTTCTGCTTGGTTAACAATACAATTGAGACAGAAGATCCATCTGTTGGTCCAGAAAGGGTTCATGATTTCCAGCCCTTCTACTCATCCTGAGGTGTATATGTGTATCTAGTGATATAATCTGGTACCTCTGGTATTCATTTCAAATAAAGGCATTGAGAGAGGGGGGAAGCCCACGCACAGAATCATCAGAATTTGCTGCAGTGGGAAGTAGGTACAATTTGGGGATTTATCCGATACAGGCTATGGCTACTAAACTCATGGCAGGGAGACGAGCCAGCCTAGCAGTGAGCTGTGCCGCAAGTATGTGCTGAGGCCCAGATCCCTTTCCCTTTGAAGGCAAGGAGAGTTAAACCATTGATTTCACTGCAGTTGGGGTAAGCCTGTAAATAGTTCATAACGCTTGCATATTATTAGTTACTCTCATGGCCAGATCTAAGCATACTTGATCTCTGGAGGAATTTGACTTTGCATAGTCAGACATTCCTCATTTCTCATTAGTTAGGTAAACACATGTGCAGAGAAGTTGGGTTTGTCGTCTTAACCCAGCTGCTTCTTCCTGGGAGAGTGATGAATGCTTTTTCAGAAACTAGGGAAATACAGCATTTCTGAAAAGAAATCTATAGTTTGTCTTGCAATGAACTATGGCTGTGACAGCTGAGCAGGGAAGGCTCAGCCCTTGCATAGGTTGGAGTCCTTTATGGTTTGGGGCTGTTGGCATCTGCTCTGCATGTCACAGAACATAAAGACAGCAAGTGGGTGGTTCAACAGCTGGGATGGGAATCGAGGGGAATGGCAGTGAGCTGTCATCTGATGGCTATAGCAAACGGAGTAAGAGGCTTTGGAATACTGCCTGTAATTCAGTGTGACTTGCTTTGTAGTGTATTAAGCTTATGTAAACTCCAGCTCTCTCGCTTTTTCTTCATCTTCTATTCCCCAATACAATTTCATGCATGTCCTTTCACGCTCATACACACAGAGAGACTTCCCTATGGGTTTATCATCAAGAAAAGCAATCAGCAGGTGCACTTGGCACATCACATGCAAATGAGTGGGCTGCAATGCTAGTGCGGGAGTAGCCGCCAAAAGGTGGGAAGCTAGATGCACACAGAAGTATGTCAAGGTCTGAGGTACTTGTACACTCCCTTCTTTAGCCATCACAGAGGATGATCACAAGGCTCAGCACTGGGTGGTCCAGCGTGGTCCTAAAGTGAGAGATGGCCTAATGCAGTGGGACAGTCATCCTGCCATGACATGACAGGAGCATGGTTTGGTTAAGCAGACTCAAGACCTTCTTAGTATTGCTGTTAATGCTTGCAGTTGGGTTTTATCACTCATTGTTAGCCCGTTTTGATGTTAAATTCAACAAGGCCAAATTGCTATATCTTAATCATGTGCAATGCACTTACAGTTTGTGTTCCTCTTCTAAGAACTGAATCAGTTGCATCTTGTCTGGTTGATATCTCTGGGCAAATTCCATGCAAGAAAGCATTGCACAACCACACACAGGGCCAGAATTTTCTCAAAAATACCAGGGTTTTGGTTGTTTTCCAATGCTATACGTGCAAATGCAAAACACAAAGCTAGTCATTTTAAGTTGCAGTTCCCAAGTACAAAGGCTTGAGCCTGGACACGTGGGTAGGAGATCAGTCTAAAATTAAACTTACCTAACCTGACCTTGCAATTAAGCTTGATATCTAAGCATCCGTGGGAATGATCCCCAGGCCTGAAGTTATTGCCTGTTGTGAGTTGGGCTGTTTCCCTGTCTGAGGGTAGTACTGTATTGTTCTCTTAAGTACTGAGTGAGTCACATCTTCTATGAGTTGTTTTATCACTCTAATTAGTCTACATATTGAGGGGGAAAAAACCAAAGGTATACAAAAGGACAAAGGCAAAACATATTAGGAGTCCCTGTAAACTTGTGAGGCTCTCCATATGATTTTATAGTTGAGAAATAAAACACTTCTAACTTCTTTCGTATAGAATACAACAGTAAAATGTCTCTTCCGTGTGTCAGTGGTATAATCTACATAATGAACAAAACTTCACAGATGGACTGGCTGATGCAACGGACATTCCTTTCATAAATTGCCTCTCACTTTTATAATTTTCTTTGGTTTCCCACAAGATGGGCTGAATATTGACAATTACTGAGCTATTACTTCCTATGTTGCATAACTTATAAAAGTGCTATAATTCAGTGAGGTGAGATTTTTGTTCCAGAATAATCAGTGGCATAAAATAGCTAGAGGAAAAGAAGGCAGACATTAAAAAGACAAGACCACCCCCCTCCCCCTCCCCAGAAAACAACCCCAAACCACTTTAGAATGTGTGTGCCCTTTTAAAACAAATAAATAGACAAACCCCACTCTGAATTCATACTTTACTTTTTGACCAATGTCATTAAGTTGATGGGTTTTTTTCTCCCCACAATTTATGCAATGATACAGTTCTTCTGACTGTCTTGGAACTTACTTGTGCCCTTGGCTTCTGAAGTTTTTAAAACTTGTTTTAGGTTTTATTACAAATGCTTTTTTTAAACTGAAGGCCTTTTAGGAATGCAGGAAAATATTTGTTTTGAAGTCCTGCTTTCACCTTCGTTGCTTTCCTTGGCCAAAGCTCACCACTTATTCAAATTCACAAAGTTCTAGGACTTCAGATCCTATTTCCGCAACCCTACTTGGTAGGTTAGAGATCAAATCATTTCTGGATCCTCTCTGTCCCTCTCCAGAGATGGTTGGTGGTGACGTGGTTTTAAACTCTCGTTCAATCTAGCCTCCCAATTATTTCTGGATCAGAAAGGTAAAGTTGGAGAGGTTGAATTTACCATGACCATGTGTCTAGGACTTGGAAAAGCTTTGTGGAAAACAAAAGTCTAGTTTGTATGAAAGAGGGCATTTTCTTTTGCTGCGTTATTGGGATGCATCATCCCAGCCAAGAACCTGGAAGACATTAAGGTAGATGTGATTGTCACAAACATTGAGGCTTTAAATTTTTTTTAATGGACCAGCTGCACTTTTAGAGAGTATGAGGTGGAACTGCAACCCACAAGTAGCTATGAAGGTGACATTTTGGTTATCCAGGAACAACAGTAATGTGCAAGAGTTCTCAGTTCTCATTAGGTATGTGTATGGGGAGAATATAAAATTTTATGTAGTGATGGTTTCCAATAAAAGGAAAGATATCTCACTCTTGGAGTGAAACTCAGACATTCGCCCGTCCAAAGAGTTTGCCTAAGGCCTCCCCAAACTCACACTCTCCTTTTTTGTCTTTCATAGTTGCCTGATTGCTGGGTCTCCAGCATTTATTCTGTCTCGCAGAGTATGTCTGCCGTCCAGCTGAAGGTGTGATTGCTCCACCTCATGTACCCGTAGCAATAGCAGTGTAACGGCACTGGCAGATGCTTAGTTGCCAAATATATTCGCACATTTTATAGTCTTGGGCAAGCATACTGAGCCTGAACTGAAACTCCCACTGCTGTCAGCCATGCTTGTATGCTAACTAGATCAGGTATCGATAACATTACCTTGGAGATGTCTGAAAGAGTGATGCTAGTACTTTGAATTGTACTGCAAACGCAACTTCCGAAGTTCCTGAAGCTAGGACCAAAGCTGCACTGCTTTGAGTAATGGCAAGTATGGAGAAAGTATAGTCCCTTCCCCAGAGGTTGTTTAAATTCTGCCAGAGAGGTGTTGTTTTGTTGATTGGGATAAAATGCCAGTGCCTCAGCTTTAAGCTGAAGCCTTTCATAGGGGTTTGCCTTCCATCTTTATTTAGACTCTTCAGATGTTGCACTAGATCATATCTCCCCTCCTGCCTGCTTGCCTGGGGCCATGACCTCTGAACACCTTACTCTCTATTTTAGGCATATTGTCCTGATAGTTTTTGGAATAGAGCTTGCAGCTTCTGCTTTGCAGTGAGAACCAAAAAACAGGCTGGCTGAAACAACTTGCGCAGGGATCACAGACAGCTGGGGGCTGCGCTAGGAATTGAGTCCATGTCTCTTGAATCGCAGCAAAGTGCTTTGCCTGCTGTTGTTTCCTTCGCACTTCTGGAGGAAGGTAGAGGACGTCATGATCTTCCAGAAGAATGGTGTTCTGCTGAAACTGTAGTTCATAACCAACTCTTTAACCCTGGGTGCCAGAAGTGAGATGCATCCATTTATATTTTGTCATATTAAGGAACGCCACTTTCAGAAGTGATGTCTGTCCTCAGCTTCCAGAGTTGCAGCTACCCACTCCCTCTGCAAAAGACATGCTCTGTTTTGAAGTCCAATAGACATACTGTGCCTGTACAGCTCATGGGGATTTGTAAATTTAGAGCCAAACTATGGTCTCTAAGAGCCACTGATACCTTCTTGAACTTGGAAAAAATGTCATCAATGTCAAATGCAATCACATGCTTCAGGCAGCATTTATCCTTTGATCGGTTTGGGATTTCCTTGGGGAAGGGAAGAGGACGGAGCCTATCCATTCCTGGTCCCATCTCAGATAATTCTTGACAGAGGGAGGGAAGTGAGCTCTTGATTTATTATTGGTGAGTGTAACATGGTACTACTGTTACACAATGGAAAATGAGATTGCACTTATAGAGTGAATGATTCCTAGTTGAATATCCATTCAGTTTTGTCCTTTTTTGCTCATACACCACTGGTACATAGACCATAATTTCCTCTATATTATATATATATATTTCCTCTATTTTATATTTTTATATATATATATATTAATTCCAGGTTAGCAACTGATTTGTTAAGAGCTGTTAATCTTTGCAATTTTTTCACCTTTTAGGGCAGACTAAACGCATAATAAAAACTCAATATCCGGATTATATTAGTTAACTGAAATTTGTTAGAGAATACACACAATATTATTGTTATTTCCCTGACTGGATGAGTGTGTAAGCATTTCCAAAGTAAATGCAAATGTGCTTTCCATGAGCACTTGTAGCAATCTAGCACGAAAGATGTGTGAGCATGGAAGGAGCACATCCATATAAATATTCATACGAACATTCACGGTGTCAACTTTTCATTTAGCTCTCCTGGATTTCTGTGGTTCTTTTGATTAGGAAGGCATTTAGTCTGTGCAAAATCTCTGGTTTAGATGCCAGTTATAGTCTGGCTTTACCCTTACATGGTTCTGTGGGGACAGCTGACTGGCAAGCTGTACCAACACAGCGGGTCGTCCCACTTCAAGTGCTGCGTTTCCAGTTCTAGCGCAGTTTCCTGGGGACACTGAATGGAAGTAGCATATCCTGCAATCACAGTGTTGTTAGGGGTGGCAAGGGCCTCTGAAGAACATCTAGTCCAACTTCCCCCCTCAAGCAAGGATGGCTAAAGCAGATTGCTCAGGGCCAAGTTGAACGTCTCCAAGGATGGAGACTCCACAACCTCTCTGGGCAACTTGTTCCATTGTTCGACTCCCCTCATAGTAACCCAACTTTTTTGTGTTTTTAAATAGTTTCCTGTATTTCAGTGTGCCCATTGCCCCTTGTGCTTTCACTGGATACCACTGAGGAGAGTCTGACTTTGTCTTCTGTACTTCCTCATCAGGTATTTATCCACTAAGCTCTGTATTGCTGTAGTTATGCAATTTCCTAAGCACTTTGATATTCATTCAAAAATAGGATTTTTGTTTTTTCAGTCAGAAGGATATTTAAAATTTTTACTGTAAAGGCACAGGAACCAGGAGGAAGATGGAGTTTGGATTAGAAATGATGTCCAGCCCTGTGCTCTCCCCCACAGAACATGTTGCCTCCCACACTGACAGCTCTCCTCTGCTCGGAGATATGCACACCTATGGCACCGTGTTGTTATCACACCATAATATTAAGCCAATAGCTTTCGTTCTACTTACTCATGTGTACCAAACCCTCAGCATGAGGGAACGTCACCTGGTGTGGGAGAGAGAAAGGTGCATTTGGTTTTGTAGCTCATGCTGAGACACAAGTCTCATTTATCTACCCCTCCTTTTTACCTTCTCCACGTCCCCTGCCTTATTATTACTCGGCTAGGGACAGAGAAAATGTTGGCTTCCCTGGTTGGTTAGTGCAGTGGCAACTCTTTAAAAAAAAAAAGTAAAAAAAATTAGTCCTAATTAAGGAGTTGTCCTCATGATTTGTGGTTTTGTATACTGGAAAGCAGGCCAAGGCTGTCTGATTTCATTTCTGTAAAAGAATGTAACTCCAGTTCCTTGCCAGTTTATACCATTCCCCATGCCGGGCAGTAGATAATTTCTCATGGTCCCAGAGCTTTCAACAATACTCCATTATGTTTCATGACTCATAAATGGGCTGGTGCCCATGGAAAGCCATGTGTCTCAGCGCAGGCAGTACAGCTCCCCGCAGTATGTTTGAACTGATTTCATAGCCTCCAGACCTAGCATGGTTTATTATTTTCATGACTTGCTCACTGTTCTCATTGTTGCTAAGACCATATTGCATCAGTAGCAGGAATAAAATTAAAGGCCCTGGTGCATTTTGATGCGAAATTAAAAGCATGATATGCGGAGCTTCAAATGAATGCAGAACAAAACAAGATCAAACAACAGACTGAAGTAAAATTCAGATCTAATAGCTCTTTGAGATAAGCAGCTCATATAAATTGCAGAGACAGCTGATAGGTAAGACGATATTATCTGGACCAATATACCTGTGGTGATTGCGGCTGTCTTACCCGTGTGCTCAGGGCTCTGCTGATGAATGTTGCACACATCCTCTCTATTAAATCAGAATAAACTGAAGAATTAGAAAGATATGATATACAGTCTCGAGTCTGCTCCTGCAACCTTTATTCATTGGAGCTGAATCAATGAAGTCAGCAGTTACTTGCATAATTTTCATTACTTCTTTCAGCCTGCTAAGTACTGTGCAAACATACATGAAGCCACAGTCCAGACCTGTATACCTGAGCAAAGCCTGGGAGATGACTATACTGTGTTTATGGCCTGATCCTGCTCTTATTAATGTCCATGAAAAAACTGCTGGTTGGCTTCTGTCCTCAGGATTTTTTAATCCTATTGTGATTTCCTGGGGTTTTGATTCAGTTGGCATGATGTCAGCAGCCTTGTGATATGGGGAGGGCTGTTCCAGAGGGGCTAGTTTGGAATGGAAGCCAAAAGGGGATCAGTTTAGGAGGGTCGAATGGAGCGGTTTTGTCTGCTGTTGCAAAGCTGTTTTGTAATACTCGGATAACTTATTAAATCTGCTGCCAGGTACTGTTGCAAGCACATGACTGTGGAAATAGCTGCTTGAGTAACAAGAACAATAGAATAATAATAATAAAAATTATTTATCTATTTATTTTAGCTTGGATAATGATAAACAAGTCAGTATTGCTCTATTTGCCTAGTTAGATTTGCTTTTAGATTCTTATATTCCAGGCTAAGACAACATTTAGTTTGTGATAATACAGATTGAAGACTTATTTATTTAAAAAAAAATAAGAAAAAAATATCCCTTTTTCTTCCTCTCTTTCTAAGGGAGTCATTTGTTCAGTCTTAGATATTTGAATTTTTAAAAAAATTGTTCTGAGGTTTACCCTTGGAAGGGCGTGCATGAAGTATTTTAAAATGAACGTTCTTATTGAAGTTGTTCTTCGTTACATAATTTCCCATTTGCTGTTTCTCTCTTTTTCTGATTTAGCCAGTTATCAAGTTTTTAATGTACATATTTATTTGAGAGGACTGAATATATTTGGTCTAGTGAAAGAAAAGTATGTTCTATAAACAGATCTGTTCCTTCAGCAGAGCTTCATCTGTTTAGTTATTTTTTTGGAAGGAGTTGCAGCAGTAATATGGGAAATGTGCTTGGTTGCTTGAAACAATCACTGGGCATTTGTACAGAAAACAGATTCAAGTCAGGAAGCTTTAAGAAGTAAAGCATGTGTGGATCTGTTGTGATGCCTAATGATTCATTTAGTGTGCTGTGGTTAATAATTATAATGACTATATGTGGTAATCCTGCTACCACTCTCACCTCCCCCTTCCTCTCTCACCCCTTTTATCCCCCTGAAACAGGCAAGTAAATAAAAATCCAGCAGCAGACAGTATCAAACGTGGTGTTAGGCAGACTTGGCAGGTATGTGTCTTTACCACCCTCAGCAAGATTCATGATTGATTCGGGAGTCCAGGTTTCCCTGCAGCCTGGCCCATGCTCGTGGCTCTCATCGATTTTCCACAAGCTACAACAGGGAAAATTCCCTGCTGTGGTCCAAGCGTGATGGCTGCAAACTACGGAGGATGCAGTCCCTGGCTGTAATTAAAAGTGCTTTCCTATTAGTTCATGTAGCTGGAGCCAAAGGACCTGGATTCATTCTCTGAAGCTGAGGGAGGCAGGAGCAGTAATTAATTAGCTAGATGAGCTTTTCCATTGTGCAGAGTCTAGTCCCATGACCCTAGACAGGTTTCACTGCAAAGCAAAGGCAAGGTTTATTTATTAAAGCTCAAGGCAAAGGTACAGATAAATAGGTAAAAGTTTTGGAAACAACCTAAAATCCTTGTAGTGTGTAGCAGCCTGGGGAACTTTTTACCCAGTTTTCGTGAAGAATGCCCTCCTTCCATCCCACCTCTGACCAACTCTAGACTAGCCACCTGCCTAGACATGCTTCTTGGGGATTTTTCTCTCAATTCAAATGCAAATGCTATGCTGATACCTTGCTCAGGAGGCTGGCAGCTAACGTTACTCTGGGTACAGTTACATGAATGTTTTCCCCAGCAGCAGAGGCAATTTAAAAGTTTTGCCCCCACCTTTGGCCACTTGTTCCTGGCACTGTTCCACACAGTTCATTGACCCCCCTCAGTTGTGCTGAGTCAGCTCTTTGTGGAGACGTGAAATGATCCAAAATTAAAAAAAAAAACAACCCACCCAACCGCTATCCAAAAGAAGTTTCCCTGACCCAGTTTACTGCACAGCCCCACAACCAGTTGCATCAGCACAAGCAAACAGGAGGTAAATTGAGGTGTAGGGATGGGAACAGGAGGCCTGGGTCAGGCAGGAAAGTGGAAACTTCTCAAATTCTATTTTTTCCTGGAAAAGTGGTTGTGTAATTACATCTTCAGGCTGTGGTTGTACTCTGCACCCAGAGATAGTAAATTTCATGTAGGTCAGGGATGGGAACACAGTTGCCTTCCCACAAGACGCAGAACCCATGCTGGCTTTGCCATTTTATTTCAGCTTTATGCTGGTGGCAGGAGGATGGAGAACACTTGATCCACCATGAAGTTAGAGTGGTGCAGAAAGGTGATATCTGACCTGACATAAAGCCTGCTGTACCAAGTTGACATGTAGGAATGTTTTGAACAAATATGAACCGGCAGAGCTTATACCTGTGCCGCATTTTGCCTCGTGTGCTGCGGCGGTTTTGGTCAGGATACAAACTGGATTCAGTGTATCATCAAACCATGGCATGGAGGTCTCACTTTTCTTCCCCCAGCACAGCTCCCTGCAGGAAGCTGTTGAGCTCCTGAGTCAGATATTTCCTTTCCACCTTCACGGTCCCCCAAAATCCTTAGCACTGTTTGAAGCTAGTGCTGTTCCATGCCCCCTACACCATCAAAACCAGAAGTAAGAGCACAGATGCTTTGCTACACCCTGCTTGGCTTCTCACAGATTGTACACGACCTTGAGATGTGCTGTCAAAACAGCAAGCAGACTGGTAAACGAGGTGCTTGTTTGGACACAAGCTTTTGGGACAGATCTGCCCTGTTTCCTGCTGTCAGGAGTTGGGATTCTTGAGGTCCCAGAGGAAATGGGAAAAGCAAGCTATCTCCCTAAAGGCTGAGGAAGGTGAAAAATGGGACTGTTGTTTCCATCACTCGGGGAAAGTTCAGAGGCAGGATGTAGATGGGAAAATGGGAGTGTTTTCTGCAGATAACATGGAGTTAATGCTCTTGACCAGTAGCTTGTGTGGAAGCGGTTTATTCATTTATCCAAAACACAGGCTTCTTTGCAACCTCTCTTTGAAAATTGTTCCAGAAAGTCTGGTTGCTTCTGATGTTTCACTCTATGCTGTAGTTCCTGGCCTAGCTTCTAGCTAGCAGATGTGGACAAAAGCTGCCTCTTGGCAGGAAAGGAAGGTTTGGTCCTAATGTCCATCAGGACCAGAGCCTCTCCCATGAGGCTGCTGCTGAGGAGATGCAGAGCTGAGGGTGGCCAGACAGTAGCTGTTAGAGAGCAATTACTGCCATGGATCAGATTTGCTAATGTAATGAGTTAATGCCTAAATAAAATTAGTTAGAACCTAGTTAAAATAGCACGCTGTGTCTGAGGAGTGATATAAGCTGATGCCTTCAGATTCACATTGAAAACTGATTTCTGTCTGAAGGATATGAAAATGTGAACTGTTGCCTGAGTATGTGATACTGTGTGATTGAATAAATGTCAAAATCACTGAAAATACAGGGCCAAATAATGAAATAGTTTGGGGGGCACATCTGGAAGCTTTTTGAGCTCCAGGGCTGTAAGTTTGAGCACATAATGAGGAGGGATGTGCAAAAGGTTAATTAGGTGCATTTTCCTGAGTGGTACCTGGTATATACCCATAGTCCCAGTGCTTGAATAGGCAAGTCTGATGTGTGAGTGTGAACGTTAGGCCTGGCAAGGTTTGTTTTAATGATGATATTTGGACATGCAAGTGAACACATAATTACTTTTATTTCTCTTTTGCTTTACATTTTTGTGATTAGCTGAAGGTAAGGATGCTTTGTTCCGCTATAGCTCCCTTCACCTCATTCAAACAAACTTAATATGCTTTTCTGGACACCAATCAAGTTTAGATTTGTGCCAGCACCCCAGGCTTGTGCTGACTTGTACCATTAGCAATAACTGCTAATGAGTGTAAATGTGTTCCTGGAAAACCCTTGATGCTAGAGAGGCATCTTTGACTGGAATGATGCTTCTGGCTATGGAATAGCAGAACACCTGTTCCTTGCTCAGTGTAAAAAAAAAAAAACCCCAAAAAACCCAAACCCAAAAAACCTCCCAAGCCCCCCCAAAACCACACACACCTCCAACCCAAAAGACCCTCAGGAGCTCCCTTTTTAATTTCCAAGAGCCCCCTGACTGCAAGGCCTGCTGTTGAAACTCAGAAGATATTTTTTTTTTTTTTAATGTCAGTCTATCAAAAATTGTCACATTCCTTCATCGACTCAGAAACAAACCCTGCTCTTCTGTTCTTGCATGCAAAGGGCTGTCATGACACAACAGATGGAATCGAGGGTTGACCATCAAGAAACAATTCCTGTGAAACCCAGAAGGCCGTGGGAGGAGGAGTGATATCTAGAAGGCTGTTTGGCGTGGTGACATGAAGGGTTTTATGTTCTAATGCTGACCTGTGATCGCGTGAGTCCTGCCTAATCCAAACTAAGAACTGGGCTATATTTATTGCTTAAATATATTTGTTAATTGCTTGTAGTAGGCTTTTTCAGCAAAGTTTTTCATCACTACCACCACCAATAGTGTTGTGCTGGTAGATATATTCATGGGGGAAGGAGGTGGGGAAGGTGGGCTGGACATCATGGTTTTTCTATCAGGTGTCACAGTTCCTTCTTTGAATAGATTTCTTCCTTGCCCGGGTTAATGAGCTGACCTAACCAAGTAATTTAGGAATTGATTTAAAGCAACGTGGTCCTATCATGATTTTTTTTTTCAATTCCATTTATCCCTGCAGTTATGTTGTAATATCAAGTCACCATAAGCCAATACTGGCTGACTCAGGAGTGCTCTCAGGATGGGTTCCGCTGCGGTAGGTATTGCCAAATACCTTTAGTATTAATGAGGACAAAACTGATCTAAGAGTCCACTCAGGTGCATGGATTGATACAGTCAAACTCATTCGGATTTTTGGTGTGACAACACTTATTAGGGGAGCTTAGCCCTTTCACAGTCCTAGCAGTGAAAAAAGCAATAAGGAGATGCTTCAGAACCAACTGTTTGAGGCATCTTCAGTTTAAGTATCTCATCTGTGTAGTACTCTGCTCGGCACAGCCTGCCTGATCTTCTTGGGCAAACAGTGTTGGGTCTGGTGGTAGCTGATAGCAGAGGCACATCTCCTGCGTCATCCCAGAAACTGGGTGCAGGAGGCTGTTCAGAAACAGCTTGAGGATTACCTGCAAAGAAGGATTTGGGTTGGATATGTGCTAATCAGGCAGCATTCCCAGGTTGAATCCTTGCACTATGTTATTGCCCCAAGCTTTCCTCCAACTGATGTTCCTTCTCCATTGCCATGGTGATGAGGCTGCTGAAGACTATGGAGAGCAGACATATGGTACTGCCAACCTACCCTGCTCCTCACCACAGAATTCAGCTGCCACCATCAGGTGTAAAGCCCCATCTCTACTCCCACTGAGGCTATGCGGGTCTGTTCTGCTTTATGGGAGCTGGATCTGGGGAGGAAGAGAATGAGTATAAGGGAAAAAAATTACCCCTGGATAGATTTATTATCATCTTTAAAAGAAAAAAAACCCCAAAGCAAAATACCCAACAACTCCAAAAACCCCAACCATGGAATCAGGCTGTCAGCTAGTATAAACTGGGCTTGCTCCTAACAGCTGAGGAGCTGGCAGAATACATGCAAATTCACAGCTGGCTTTTCCTTTCTGTATTTATTTTGCTGTCTGTGTGGTGATTTTTTTGAATAGTACATGAGTCACATCACCTTCAGCTTTGAAGGTTTTACTGATGCACCAAAATGGACTGTCACCTTCCACGCTCTCCCCCTCGAATCTTGAAGGGGTTAAAGAACAGTTAGGCTCTCATCGTCTCTAGATTTGTTTGGCGGCTATGGTCCATCTTGGGGATCTGTAACTCCTCCAGGGCAGGGAACAAACAGTTCTTGACTATTTTCAAAATCTATTTGTAGCAGGCACTTCGTGATTTTGACTTTGATATGTGTGGTCATAGAAATATATAGAACCATTTTAATAGCTTCAAGTTGTTGTAGGATGACCTACCCTAGCAGGTATTGGCAAATTCTAAACCTATTAGTTTATGAGCTGTTGTCCATGAGACCTGGATGGATCAGAGTACTGGAAATGAAAAATAGTTTTTTCCTTTCTTGAGTACTGGTGTGAATTTGAATACAGGATGATCTGAGTACCGCTGGATTATATGAGATGAGTTTAAGGTATCTCAGTTCAATTTCTAAGGAGCTCAAGAATCATATCTATTAGCTGCCTTTACCTTTTTCAGCTGTGTGGAGTGGCGTATAGAGTTTTCTTTCTCCTATTCTGTCTTCACCAGAAACAGTTGATCAGAATGGTATTAAACAGTAACAAAAAAAAAAAAAAGGAACAGATGTTTCCAGTGATTAGTAATGGGGGGGAGG
>VWZZ01002693.1:2416488-2426690 GCA_013399095.1 Psophia crepitans
CAGAAAAAAGTTAAAAAGAAGGGAAAAAAAAAAAAAAAAAAAAAAAAAAGGAACAGCTGTTTCCAGTGATTAGTAATGGGGTGGAAGGGAGGCAACAGTTCAGGATGTTTTCCCAGCCTGGAAAAGGTGCAGAGTTTTGTGTTTTGCAGCTCTCTCCATTGTCACAAAAAAGTGTTTGTAAATGGAGTGGAGCAGGCAGATGCAGGCACCGGGGTGAGGCTGGGGCTGGCCCCTCCGGACACCCCCTGCCGAGGAAAGGCCTTTGCTGTGTGGGCGTTTGGTGACAGTGGAGAGGGCGACAGTGACCCCAGTGACACCCCTCCATGCCCTGGTTCACAGCACTGACTCAGGGGGAGTGTGGATTATAGGGTTCCTTGTTTTTAATGAGGGAGGTCTTCAGCTGCTCAGACCTCAAAGCAAAGGACTGCTTTTGTACTGGGTCTGAACGGACGCTTTCAATCCGGGCTTCCACCGTCCGGCAGCCAAAATCCCTGTACGAGCTTTGCAAATAGACTGCAATTTCTGCGTGAAACTAGGCTGATGCAGCTACCTCTGAAGGAGATTTTTGAGAACACACTTGAGCACAAGCAGTCAATATTTGTACATTACAACATTAAGCTGTTCTCAGTAGAAGAATAATTATCTAATAGTTAGCACACTACAGCTTGGAAGTGGGAAGTCAAATACTTTTTGCCTGCTGTTACCTTAGTTACTCTGTCTATACATTGGGCATAAAATGAGAACCCCCTACAACAGACCTGTGGAGCTGTTGCTAGTGTTAATAAATGTTTGCAGAGCTCTTTAAAGTTCTCTGATTAAAGTAGTTATGAACATGTGAAATGTTAAAATCTTTCTGTAGACTTGGCTGTTGTGAAAAAGACTGGAATAGAAGAAGCTGGATCTCAATGTTGAGAAACTATTGAAAGCAGAATTTGAAAGAAAATGGTTATATGTTAAACTGTAACCATGAGAGATCTTATATATTCAAAGAAAAGCAGATCCTGTGATATTGAGACAATATGTGAGACTTTTTCCACTTTGCCAAGCCAAACAACCCTATTTCCTGGTATGGATTCTGAGAAATATACTCTTACCTTCTGTTTCAGTTGTGTTTTAATTATTATTACCCATTACAGACCATCAGAAGTATAGACATAGGTACTTCCCATAGAAGCTATTTGGGAGACATTCAGGGGGAAGAGGAGCTCACAAATAGTTCACATAATCTCAGAATTAGACCCAGAACACCCCTTCTCCTTGCCTGTTTGTCTTTTTTTTTTTTTTAAATCATTATTTGTTTTAAAGCACAATCTAGCAACTGTTTACCTCCCTGTGCACATATAGTGCTCAAAAAGCCCCGTTCTTGGCTTTTTGGCAGTGCTCTGTTAAAAATGTTTCATAATAATAAAGCTTCCAGTGTTAATGGTAAGGCAATAAGACTTGATGTTTCTAGACTATAATTGGCTTGCATCCTCCTCTGCAGTAGCCAGTGGTAACAGAGACCCTGCGCCAAGTTGTAGCATCAATTATGCCCAGACAGCCTTCGGACTGTAAGGGACAGTAGACTGGGTGATGCAGCTCGAATATCACCAAACTGGAAAAAAAAACTGAAGCCAAGCAGTTGATTTTTATAATACCTTATATATTCTTTTTATTGAGAAACTAGATTTAATAAATCCTTAATGGTCTGTTTAGAAAAGTCCAAGCCAAGTCACAGACTTATGAGGACGGGTGTGGGCAGAGATGTTAACAGAACAAAGTGGCAGTCTGAGGAGGCCAAATAGACTTATGCAATTATATCTAAGAGCAGAGCTACTATGTAAGTGAAAAATGGATGAGTATTTCTGTCACCCATGACTTGGTGCAGAAATCAAAGTGAGGAAGCTCACTTACCATTACATGCAAGAAACCCCAAAGTCTGGCATGTTCCAGGAAGTTCAAATACACTCTGTCCTGACTGCTGGGAATTGAAGCAAATGTCTTAGGTGGTTTGCATGTCATGCCAGGCAGACCTACCAACTGAAAACAGACTACTCCCTGCCACGTGGAGAGGCAAATTCTGAGGGGGAAAAAAAAAATCTGTCATCAAGGTATTTTGGAAAGTCTTTTTAGCCAGAATGATAGTGATATGAATGGTGTTGTCAAACTGGAGGGGACCTTAGGAAGGTAAATCCCAAATACCATCCCATGTGATGACGGACATGTGGCTAAATACAGCGGAACCTTGGGCAACTCAGCCTTAACTCATGCTGGCAAAAATACACCCTGGAAAAACCTCGCGTTACCCCTACTCATCTTGCAACGTAGGGTGTCCTATGAGATCATGATAATGTCCTAGAAACCCTGTAAGACCATTCTTGGGCTTCCCACCATGGACCTGTGCCCCATGAACCTCACCTTACTGTAGAAGTCTCAATGTTATTGTTAATTGTCTTTCATTGGTTCATTTCTGAAAATAGATCTTTTCCCATTGTCTGCTGTTTCAGTACAAAAGTAATTAGTGATGTCTTTGTCCAGGTATCGTGCAGCTCCTTACTGACATCAGCTAATCAGGGAGGCTCAGTTGAAAAATATGGCACAAGAAGAATGAATTGAGTAACGAGATTCTAGATTGATTTATTTTAAAAAATACATTTATTTAAAGAAAAAGTAGATAAGGTATATAAGCATAAATATTGATTATACATCAAATATCCTTAAATGCAAACTTACCATCTACAGGAAATGCCCAAGATATGCCTTAAGGGAGGATGAGAAAAAATAAAGCGAAGACTTACTAGTCTGTGGAGTTACCGTCCAAGGAAAGTAGGGAACATCCCCATGATATTAAAATGAAATGGGGAAAAAAAATAATGCTATGACATACCCAGGTGGAATACACATGCAGTGACAGATAGGTAAGTCAGAGATTCTTAAGATATCATGGATACTTTCCATCGTGAACAACTTTAGCCAGTAAAGCAACTTTTAAGCTTGGATGAAGGGTGAAGTTTTGAAACTGAGTCTGTGTGGGTGTGATTCACCTGACCAAATACAGAGATCTCCATCTATGCTCACTGTCTAGACTGCCATTACAGTCAGCAAAGGCAAAACAGGCATTTCTAGGGCATGATTTGCCTTCTAGAATAGTCATCTGGGATATGTCAGGCAACTGCTTGGAGACAAAAGTCCAATAGCAGTATGGAAATTTGTGAGCCAGAAAATTCCGGACGGAGTTCTGGAAAGTAAGAGTTTTTTCAGTACTGACTCTGAGAGCCATAAAACATGAGGCTTCAGAACCACAAACTGATCTGACCTGAGAGCCCTGGCTGAGGACTTTATCAGAGGGTGTCTGTTCCCTGTAGATCTGAGCTGCTTCCTGCACACTGTGATGGGAGCCATGGTGCAGCTGGCCCATCTCTCATACAATTTTGAGAAACCTTCTCCTGCAGGATAATTGGCTCTTCAGTGATCGCTTTGCAGGTGACTTTTAATGATTCTTTCCCACAGAAAGTGTTATCCCAACAATTATAGATGAGTCTGTCAAAATCAGCCAGAGGAGGGCACTTTTGAGCTATGGGAGACCTCCTGGCCAGTGGGGCCCAAGGTGCTGCTTGTCCCACTAGTTTTATTTGCTGGACATTTCCTTAAAATCCTCCAGCAGTAGGCTGGTTCAGTGTCTGTCCCCTGGCACAGGTGATGGTTGGCTCCTTTCCCTTTCAGACCTTTCATCCTGTTGACTCGCCAGCTGTGGTTATGCCTGTTAGGAGGTGACAAGAGTCAGTGCTTTGTCTATGGAGGATGATGGACCTGTGCTGCAGAGTTTGGGTGGGGATGAATGCATTGGTGCCTCACTTCTAGGCTCTGGGTACCAGGAGCTTGTCTTGCAGAAGATGGCTGGGCTAACTGATGTCCTAGGATATTTCTGTTCTAGTGTGCTAAACAGGACACAAGCTTGAGGGCTGACACACAACTGACTGTTTCAGTGTCAGCACCCTGGTGACAAGCTTATGGCCTGGGCCACTATCACTCTGATAGATGATGTCCAGACATGTCTGGAGATAGCATAGCCAAAGACTGTTTTCAGTAGGCAGTATTGCCAAGATGTACTCTTCTGGTAAGGAAGAATGTCTATCTCTGTGGACAAGAGTGGTGCCCTGTCACTCAGGCCCAGAAAGCAGATCCTGGCCTTTATAGATTGGTAATATGGGGGTTGACTTGATAGCCTTGATATCCAATAACTTGTGTTGATTTGGAAGTGTGGACCCCATTACACCAAGTGCTTGACTTCATTTGGGGCACTCTTCCCTTGAAAAGGTCAGGCCACTAGGTTGCATAGCAGCGAAGTTGGAGATCAGTTTAGCAGCCGTTCCTGCAGAGAAGTATTTTCAGGGAAAGTATTTAAAACATTAGCAGTGGGGGGTGGGGTGGAAATCGCAGGGAAAGTAAAATCCGTACGTATTGTACATATGTTTGCTTTAAAGAGTGAGTGACCCCTGCTGAGTTTCTTGGCACTGAAAGCCAGGCCAATGAGGACATCACCAGATGGGTTCATTACCGAGGCATTTTCATTATCACCCCTCAGGGCCAGCCCCTCATCGTCCTCCTGGTTGGAGCATGGGAAGGAACACTCTGTTCCGAATCCATGGAGGTATGAGAACACAGGGGGAAGTGCTTGTTTCTGGGACAAAAAAAACCATGGTGACTGATCACGCCATACAAGTTCACGTGAGAAGCTGAAGGCCAGTTTGCTGGTCCTACAGCCTCCCTCTCTCAGCCTATATATGTAAGTGCATGGAAGTTCAAATGCACTATTAAGATCCAGTAAGTGCCAGTGGAAATCTGGTTCATCTCAGATGAGGCTCCCCTGGCATGACCCTATCAGTACATTAATTCCAGTGGAGCTCACTGGAACTTGTACAAAGACAACACGAGCAGACAGAACATAAGCAAACTGAGTAAATCTTGGTTAATCCAACCTGAAGGAATTCCCTACTGAAAATGGAGTAATGTCTTGAATTTATTCTGACTTTTCTTGCAGTGTTAGTTTTCTGAAAGCAGCAAAATGATAATTTTCAATACTCAGACTCCTTTAGAAACTACCTTTGTAGAAAACAGACATCAAGTTAAGCTGATAAGGCTTTAGTTGTTTCCCAGAGAGTTGCTATGCATTATGCAGGCTGTTACCTTTCCTAAAAATTACCAATTGCAAACAAATGCATCAGTAAAAGGCTTTGCCTCCCTTGGTCAGACTGTAAAGGCTACTTTGGTGCAAAAGATTAGCTGCTTCAGCTAGTGGTCTTCTCATATTTTTCCTCTAAGTGTGAGTATGTGACCCTGGATTTGTGGACTATTTGCTCTAAAATTGGAGTGGATGAAGGTCCAAGGTGGGTGGAAGACCTGTTAATGATTTTGAGTTAGGATTTAGTGCAGTGGGTAACCCCTTTCTGCCTCAAGCAACCTCATACACTGTGGAGAACTTGCGTGCTAGACTTGGAAGCGTGCAGGGTGGAATTTCTATCACCTCTTTCCCAATTATCATTGTTTACGCATGAAGCCACCTGTCATCTTGGTACCTTGCCATGGTGAAAAGAAGTTTCTTTCCATGTTCCCAAGAGAAGGAGAAGGCTGGTAAAAAAAGGAAGGCATTTTAACATTTATGAAGAAAAAGCAAATACATATTGCAACAGACCCAGAAGGGTCAGAATGGACTGAATGTTCCTAAACCTTTATGGTAATTTGCTGCAGTAATTTCCATCATAATTAAGAAGCTGATACTGAACCCGTTATTGCTATGAGTCAGGCTTGCAAGATCTTCTTCTACAGCACACATAGCTGCAGGCTGCCCATATTCAGCATTTAAATGCTATTAATTTAGAAACTGTTACTAGAAATATGTCTATTAAATGCAAGGTTTAGAGCAATACAGATATACAGAGCTGATAACAAACCCCTGCTGTGGGGAAATGAGGAAGTTTTATGCGTGTCTTAGGTTTCAGCATCCACCTTTGGCCTTAGGAATATGTCAGAGTAAACTTGAGAGATTTTTTTTCTTTAGAATGCTGTGTCCTGGCTGTTTCCCTCCTGTTGGCCCTGCCTTTCCTATGGTGTGGATGCGAGGGAGCAAATCAGTGTTCAGCTTGGTGAAGGCAGATGTAGCAAAGGTCACCTTTTTCCCATGCTTATTATCTGTACAAACCAGCGTTGCTATCTCTTGCCCACGTTGACTTCCAAGAAGGCTGTTGGATATTGAGTGCTTCTGAAAAGCCAGCTGTGTTACTGAGCTGCCACAATAGGGACACAGATTTTACATGTTTTCCCTTGGAGTATCATGGAGCTGTTATTAGACAGATGGTTGATATGAACAGATTTCAGCCCTGGAATTGTTCAGGAGTTGTCCCCTTGAAAATTTGCTAGTCATTGTTTCTGCTCCAAGATAAGATGACTGATTTTTTAAAGTGGGAGAATAGGAAATACTGGATAATGGGGAATTTGGTTCAACTGTCAGTTCCCTTCCTGACCCGCAGATCAAGTTACTGGCAAGAAGGATGGCAATTAGCCTGTGAAACACCAATTAGAGTGCATGTTCACAAATAGCAGGATAATGGAGAGCATGGACACGTCTGGAATTTGGATAGTGCTTAGTACGTGCAACACTGGATCATCATTCTCTACAGGACCCTGCTTTGATTCCTCCTGGGACAGGTGTTTGCCAGATTTGTTGTGTGATGTGCGGTGAAACTCCCTGCCTTTGTGTGACTCTTTCTTGTCCAAAGTGGTCACCAGGAAAAGACTGAATGAGCAGCATCATGCTGATACCTTCTGAAGCAACAGGATGTGTTTCACCAATCTTGTTAGCATGTAGAAGTCTCGATTTCTGCTAAGTCATTTTATATTCTCTTTGAAAATAATTCATCTTGTCAATTCATATTGAAAGAACGACAGAAAATAACTCAAGAGACAGTCAGTCCTCTGCTCCTAATGATTAAGATCTACACCTAGTTGCTTTTGGAAGGCAATGGGAAAGTGCTATTCAGTTGCTGTATCAGGTTTCTGGTGCAGAAACGCCCGGTGAGGTGCAGTGTCTGGGACAGAGATTCTTGTGGCTATTGTGAAAGACCAGGAGTCGTGAGATCTATCTTCTATTTTAGGTGCCTGAACATAAAATGACTCAGAGAAGTCTGTAGTGCTTTTTTGCTGTGCATGCTGTAGAAATATATAGTATGTGCAGCGTGCTTTGAGTTCCTGTATCAACGATCTACACTGCAAACGCTGTTAGATGGGTGCTTTCTGCTGTCATGTCATACTTGATACCTCTGGATCATTTTAGTACCAGCCAGATGTTATGAGAAGGCAAGTACTTCTGTTTGTAAGATGGATCACATTTTAAAAAAAGAGCTTTAATAACAGCAGAATGGTACATTTTGGATGTATCTGTGAGTGAGATTGGTTTGATAGGTCCTTTCTTGGGAAAGATGCTCTTTGGTCAGCTACAACAGTTGGTCCTGCTTGCCCTTGGCAACCTGTGCTATGAGCGGGGAAGCTCTGTGGATGCTTTTTGAATCATATCCCTGATGTCAATTTACGTGTTCCCTAAAAGGTAACAAAATCTATTCTTACACTGATAGTGGGCGAAGCGCGTAATGGCATTCCTGCTCTGGACAACAGCGTATGTTGGTGCAAATAGTACTCCTGCACTTCAGGATTTGCAGCCCCAGCACGTGTTGCCTGTGAGTGTGTTTCCTGCAGCACATTCATCCCTCACTGCGCAGAGAATCTCAAATATCTTTTTGGATACTTGGACTGGGGAAGAGTACAGAAGTATAATCATTTGCTTTGATGGCAAATGCAAGATATTATAAAAAGCTGTTGCAGGATGACTCAAGAACAAGAATTACGGTGCGCTGTTTAGTAAGAATTCTAAAGTTTCTATAACTGAGTTTTTTCCATTTTATGACTTACCAAAAGCCAAGGTTGACATATTAGCCTGCATTATGGCTGAGGAAATGGCCACAGAATTATGCAGCAACACAGTTTAATATTAGTCTTGAAACTAAGCCCAAGCAGAACTTGACAATACCATCTGAGTTAATGGTGAGTATATAACAGGAAGAAATAACCTGAGAACAGCTCTAGGTGGTTCCTGGGCACATGAAAGAACTGTAAATCTCAACTTTCCCTTCCTTTGGGTCGAGAAACTCTAAGTGAAAATTAGATAAATTTTTCAGATTTTACTTAACTGATCTGAAAACTCAGAAGAAAAAGGTCTTGAGTTTGAGTTAAGGAGGGAGGATTAAAAAAAACCCAACCAAACTAACTGCAGAATTGAAATTACTTCAGGTCAAACAAAATATGTTGTTTAACCCAGGTGATGTACTTGAAAATGTTTCAAAAACATAGCGAAGTAATTTAAAAAATTACCAATATAACTGATTTAGAATATCTAAATATTTTTATTTTTTCTTTTTTTTTTTCCTTTGGGATGCATGTTTTTCAATGGGAACAATTTGCTAGAATCAGTATACATCCAGCCAACCTACAACTTCCTGTTTTGTTTTCCTTCAGCCCAAGGATTTTGCCCAGTTCCATAGCCAAACCTCTCTCCCAGGCAGTGGCAGAGACCCTCACCACCATGGGCTGACACTGGGCAGCCCAGAGAAGAGCGTTTTCCTATCCAATCTCACTTGACTGAGACATGAAAGTGAAGCCCATGGAGAGCTGTTCAGATTTGGAGGAACGGTCCCCAGAAATGGCTGATTTGGGCAGGGCTGTACGGGGTGGCTTGTGACCGCTGCGGTGGAGCCACTGCAGCGATAGGAGTTTTGGCTTACAGGAGCCGCTGATGGAACAAAAAGTTCCCTCTGTCCCTGGCGTGGATTAAGATATGGCCGGGCAGTGAGCTATTGACCCAGCACAGGATGTCTGTGGGATGGGAGGGAGATTTTTTGGACAACAACTTTGAGAAATTTTGCAAGAAAAAGTTCTGCAAACAACTGTACTTAATCTCAGTTTCTTTTCAGATGTGAATGTTCGTGGTTTGCAAAGTTTGTTCAAGAAAGGGTCAGTCGTGTAACTCCATTGTGATGGACACTGGAGGCATCTTACTCCTTTACAGAAAAAAAGATTTGAACAGGGCAAAATAAGCTATCTGCTGCCAGTGGAAGTGACCTCCGAGCATTGGCTAGCCTCAGTTTGCGGTAGGTTCAATAACAATAAATGTGTGTATTTTATGCTCCCAGTAATAACCCAATTAGAGGCACTTTGAAAGGAGATAGTGCTTGATCTTTCTGTTGAAAAGTTGTCCAAAATACAGGAACTAAGAGAAGAGAGAAAAGAACAAATTCTTTGGAGTTCACATCATGAATAATGTTTAGACTGAGCAAACAAACCGTGATTCAATAGGTTCTGACTCTCCTTTATACCACTTATGGGAGGATTAGAGAAGTATAACTAAAGAAATTCTGTGCACACAAACTTTTTGAGTTCCTATTTTTTCCTTATCTTGCCATAAGACTATATAAAACATTTGTTAAAACCCTGTGAAGCTATTAGGACCCCTCTGGCTAAAATTACTATTGCACAAAGGTGGCTTGCAGCATTGAGAGATTCCCCCCATTTTTAAGGTCCCAACCTGGACACCTATTTACACATTACTCACATGGTTTAACACTTCTAAATCTTTCTTTTCTATGTGTGCATATCTCCAAAATGTTCATCCCTCGGGGAGGATCCAACTTACCCCAACCTTGTGAGTGTTAGCAGCTGAAGCTTCACTCTCCTGAATTTGGCCCACATGTATCAACACTGAATGTGAGTTATTAAAAAAATAGCATCAAAGTAGTACTGCAGTGTGAGAAATAATTATATCGAATAAGGAGAGGTGTCGGATTAGGGTTGAGTGAGAAATTGTAGTAGTTGTTGTTGAAAATTTTGGAGTAAGAAATGTTCTGGAAAGAATCTGAAAGGTACTGGGGTATTCAAAGTAACCATTAAGACACATTTTAAGAACTGAGTGAACTATAATTTCAATGCATAATTTCTGGTTTTGGCTAGGATGGTGGGTGAAGGAGCTCTGATCTCCGAACTGATCAAACCTGTATTTTCCCCGCTAAAGGCGGGTATGACAGATTTGTGGTCAGACCTGTGTCAACTGTTGGCCTCCTTGATAAGGATTATAGTTAGAGAAAGCCCAGCCAATTCTGGCACCAAAAAAAAAAAAAAAA
>VWZZ01002693.1:2426730-2442060 GCA_013399095.1 Psophia crepitans
GGAAAAAGCACCAAGGAGCAGCAGAGAAGATGAAAGGAGTAAGGAGATGGGATTGGGTAGCATGAGCGTTGTAGGAAACAGAACAGAAGTGGGCAGGAATGAGTAAAGAGTTATTTGTTAAGTGTTTTCTTTCATTAAATAACAAAACAAAACACCCACAAAAAATAAAAAACTTCACAGCACAACAAAAAAGGCTTCTAGTTGGACTAGCACTATATGCAGGCTCCAGAGGTCTGTAGTCTAATAGGTGACTCCGGAAGAAGACATACTACTTGCTTTACTTGGAATGGAGTGGGCGATGGACGATGAGACACACATATCCATACCATGTGATTGGGGGGGGTGGGGGGTGGGGTAAGCAACCCTCAGCGTGGAAGAGCCGTGCTGGGAAAAATGTGAGCAACTTGTAAGGATGTTGCTGTTATTTGTTCCAGTACTTAATATTCTAGACAAAGAGGGCTGTTCTCTGTATTTCTTTGTGTGACCTTATTGTGTGTTTGGGTATATTTGCTGGTGACCTGGAGTTTTGGATGGGCATTGGCTGGAAAATTTTTCCTTACAGAGATTGTTTTCCTGTTTCATAATAGGAGAAATTTAACTCTTCTAAGAAAGGACAACTGGGGCCTTATTTCTGTGATAATGCCAATAATAATAGTTACTATTTTCTTGTCCAAACATTCTTTCAACACAAATGACATTTTGTACAAAATATATTTTTTTCCCCAAATATTTAAATTCTTTACTAAATGCAGTGGGACTTTTGACATTGATTTAATGGTTGCTGCATAAGGCCCTTGAGGGAAAAAGGCAGTATGTTCTCCTTTGATCTCCTATTCATCTTTTTGCTATTGTTATCTTCATTTCAGTGAATCATTTCTGTACAAGGATGAAGTTTCTGTCCTGTCCTCAGAACCTCTGGTGGACCTCCCTCATTTTGTTACACGTGAGTATAACTTCAGTTACTTTTTCTGGCACATACATACAAGTAGTTGAAGGAACTTCCTCTGTCCTGGTGGCAAATAGAGACAATACCTCTTCTAACAGGAGTCAGTGATGAAGTGTCAGATGCCAGGTCACTGTTCATATCATAAACAATTCTGGCTAATGTTGTTTGAATTTCTGCTTGTTTATACCTAAATTGGTGAGATGAACCTGTACCACACATCCAAATTCTCATTTTCTGGTTGCTGACATCACCTTTTCCTCATGGTGTTGGCAGCAATAAGACCAGAACAAGGTGCTGCTTGCTGGGCTATATGCTAGGAGGTGCATCCTCCCATTGTGGTATCAGCTCTCTTTGGTGGAGACCTTCTTCTGCCCTTGTGCTGTGGCATTGACAAGTGGAAGGGCAATATCTGGAGCTAGTGCCTGGGCCTGTGCTGTGAGTGGAGCCACCCTGCATCCCTGATCCTTTGGCCTTGCAGTCAGGAGAAGTTGTTTGAACTCATCCCAACTCCTTCCCTCCCTGTGCATTCAGTGTCTTTCTAAAAGAAACAAGGTCATGGAGAAGGTTTTATCTTAATATTTGGGGAGGACATGTGGGCACTTGGGCTCTCAAGCTGTGGGGTGATCGGGAGAGGTATGCCTGCCCTGTTGTGTGGGCATGGCCTCTGAGAACAGTTCAGGTTCACGGGGCAGGGAGTATGGGAAGAAGAACAGAAAACTGGAGATGCAAAAGCATCTTAGATGTCATTTTGCCTCAACGATAAATCTGCAAGCTTCTGCAGGATCTGAGGAAGATGGGACTGAAAAATGTATTTAAAACAGCAGATCAGTGGGCTGTTTACTGCTTAAATTCCTTAATCAGTATGGCCTGATTGATGGGGCTTCAGTTGTATACTGTGGTTGAAACAACCTGACGTATCTTCCATTCATATGGTTTATCCTCTGCAGAGGTACGTGGTGCATGTGTTTGACATGCTAATAGCACGAGGTCTGTTACTGTCCAGTACAGAGCAGCTGAGAGATTAGAAACAGTTATATAAATGTGGCCAAAAGATGTAGCAATAAATGAGTTTTCCTACTTGGTCACTAGCAAACAGTGATATGTCTTTCAGCCCGCCAGATGCTGGCTAAACGAGCAAACTTTGCAATATTGCACTCTCGAGCTGGTGTACTACAAAAGGAGTGAGTGCCAGGACTGGGGACCATCCTTGGAGAGGCCCCGGCCTTTCCCAGGAATTCCTCCTCCACTGCATCACAGCCAGTTCCAAGTGCTGCAGTAAGACAGTCATGCCTCAGACCTTTCCAGATCCTATAGGAAACAGCTAGTACCATGAACCACATCCATATGTTGTGAGAGCTGGCTAAACCCCCTTGTAGTCAAAACTGCAAGCTGAATAACTGAAACCTCGCATCAGATCTGGAAAACAAACTGTTCTGTTTCATACCCCATCACCATCCCCGGTATGGATAGCAGGGATAACACTTCAGCTGGCAACGTTGGCCATGAGGTTTAACAGAATGCAGCTTATTCTTCCATGACTCTTAGTCCTGGAGTGCTGACAGCAAGAGACTAGAAGTGGGCCAAGGAAATTGATGCTGGATGTGAGTCAGGTACAAGGCTGAATTCAGCTTGGATTTAATATTATTGAAATACCACAGGTGGTTTCTGTTAGGATTTGGCCTCATATGGCAAGACTGAAGTCAGGTCAGCTGCTCAGTGAGATCCAGCATTGAATTCTCATGAGAATGGTGAGTTGAGTGAGATTTCAGTCACACCTGAATCAAAAAATAGTCCCTTTCCTGTTTGGGTGTGAACTTGGGACCAGAAATCACAGGGGCTGGTGTGAAGTGTACATAGACGTAAGAGTGGGCTTGGGTGTACACACACTTTAGTTTTCTTTAGCTTAAATGGGATTTGTACCAAGGAGCTGCAGCACGTGTCTGACATTGGGTCCTGTGACTGGAGGTTGACCCTTTACACTGTTAATCCAAGAGTGGTTGTTTTATCAACTTCCAGTTGGTTGCAAAGGAACCTCAAGGTGTATTTTAAGAAAAGCCATGAGAATTTTTGAGACTGAGTGAGAAACCGCAGCAGCTCATGAGGTCGTAAGTTATGTCCACGAATACACTGAGGCTGAGCCGTGTGGGAGCCCTCCACAGCCCACCAGAAATGAATGCTGAGATGCCTTTCATGCAGTTGGCTCTTGTTTATCCCATGTTTTTTGGATCTTGCATTGCTTGTGGCTGTTCTGAGATATTGTGAAAGACCCACCAATGTAAAGAGAGGGACTTTCCAAGCTGTTCAGGGATCCGGTTTGCTACGTGTTGATCAGGGTTGGCATTTGCTAACCTGGTTTGGTTAGAAATGCTCTGGAGAACTGCCAAAGGCTGGAGCAAGGTGGAGTTACAACCACAGTTAGGTATGAGCAGAATACGGTCATACCCCTATACTTCCAACCTTATACCACAAAGCAAGGATGACTTCTGTGCTTTCCAAGACAAGGTGTATAAAGGGAGAAAAACGTGACTGTGCTGCGTCAAACTGATCAGCCAGGAGCCCAGAGAATCCTGTTGGTGAGAGATACGGACTAAAGGTGACAACTCCAAACTTTGATGCCATAAGACTCCAGAGAGCGGGTCATGTCATGCTTGCTTCTTTTTTGTCATGAAGTAACATTACTCCCTTTTTTCCTATATTTTATCAATATAGAAAGAACACTGGTAGGCAGTTCCTTCTGATATTTTTTACTCATACTTTTGAGGTGTTAAAGTAAGAGTTGGAATTGACAGCCTTTTGTATAGATAGATGTATTAGAGTGGCACCACTTGCCATTTCCTAGCCCAAATTCTGAGCAGTCCTCTCTTGAATCACAGAGAGACTGTAAAACACAACCAACAAAGCTCACTAGTGAGAAAGTAGGAATTACCAAGTGTTATACAGCAAGGGTAGGTGCACTGGACTTAAAGATGGAGGAAAGGAAATGTTTGCTTGTCTATTTGGACCCCGGAGGAATCTGTAATGGCTGCAGGGGCCAAGAGGTAGCACTAACGACATCCTTGATTTTCTAGTCACAGTATTAGTAGGAACTGACTCCAGACTAAACTTCATCTCTGCTGTGCTATTGGCCAGCTCAGTCACTGGTGATTTGATCCAGTGTGGTCACTAATTAGCTGGTATACTAGCTCATTTGTATCCGCAATTTATAATTGTATTCTATTATTCTTGATTAGTTCGACACCAAAAAAGGTAACAGTTATTTTGGGGAGAAGTTGGCTGGTTTATGAATTTCTAATCAATAAACAGCATAGAGGGCAGTTTTTCTTTTGAGTTACTGCAGTGCCAGTCACAAAGTTACAGAGATTTTTAACTATTTGTAACTATTTCCAAAAGACGACTTTTCTCCTTCACACTAGTTTGGTTTTAAATATTCAGCCTGCCCTCTTCCCCCTCCTCCCCAGGCACAGAGGATTTGGAGGAGTCTGAATCTCAGCGTCTGGTTTTTGCTATCCTTAGCCAGTAAAACGATCAAATATGGTTTCCAAAATACACAAAGTGCGCAAGAGCTGGTTTTTACCAAAAGGCTGTTTTTTGCAGAGTCATTTCTTGCTTATAACTATGTACTAGCAAAGCCTGAGGGAACTGTAAGATGGATTTGTGGAGCTGGAGAGGTGGTTTTGGGTTTTGGTGGGGTTTTTTTTTTTGTTGTTTTTTTAATCCCCTTGAATTTCACCTGTATTTCTGAGGTCGAATCACAAACAAAAAGAGTTTCTATTAAACAAAAAGGAGAAGTGCAAATACTTATCCTCCAGCTCTGGGCTTACCCAGGTATGCAGCAATATCGTTTTATCACTGAAGCATCCATTGTATTAGAAAGCCTTGTTTACATGAGCTTAAGCCCCCGGCTGACGGATAGAGCCGTTTCAATTTCCCTCAGTCATTCCCACTACGGATTGTATATTCAAGGGAAAATCCTCACCGCAATACTGGACATGCCACGCTCTTAGCGACTGACGTTTATTAACTAATACAAAGTTGCAAATGATGTACCAACACAGCTAAACAAAAGAGCCCAGTGTTGAGCCTAAATCAAGGTCCTAAATCATAAGCCCTGGTGTGACAAACTGCACGATGTTTGCCAGTACTTTTAAAATGGGGCTTTCTTGCCAGGCTGAGAATCCATAGAGCCTGGCCAAAGAAAACAATGGGAGGGAGCCAGGGTTCTCCCAAGCCTTGGCATGAAATCCACAATAGTAGCTTTGGCTTAGGTCCATGGACTCGAGCACATGCTCCATAAGGTCACTTCAGAACACCATAATTACTTGGTATTTACTTCAGTGCATTTTGCAGACATAAATAATAATAATAATAATAAAAAAGAAAAAGTGCCACCAACACAGCTTAGGACTCCTAACGCTCCCAGACCGTTGCTGTCTCACAGTGCCCCATCTCTGGTACCGCATGATGGAGCGGGGGAAGCGTGGTCCAAACAGCTGAATAATAGCAGTGATGATAAGTAATACCGCACGCTTGGGGAGTGAGAGTGGACTTTATGTCCTGGCTTGTCCCCGAACGCGTCAGCAGTGTTTGTCGCTGCCATTCAGTGGCTGTTTACTGACCTTTGGGGGTTGAATTCGGGGGGTCACCACTGAGTTCATCTAAGGCGAGCGTTTGCTTTTCAAATATCCTCTTCTCTGCATCCTCTCCTTACTGGCAGTCCTGCTGGAGAAGTCAAGATCTGAGCAGATTGTTAGGAGTGGAAAACAGCCCTGAATCCAAAGTCTGGTTTTTAACAACTCGGAATGGGACAGGGGGGCTGAAAAGGCGAACTTCTAGATTGGATGGTGCAAAAACCCCTCTGATCCAAACATGTCCAAAGTTCGCAATGCAGGATGTTTGCTAGTGGGACCCTCTACGTCTCTCACACCTAGAAATGATCCCTCCAGGTCAGAGGAAGGAGTGGTGCTGAAGAGCCTTGTCGTACCTCTGCGCAGGGCTGTGTCCACTCTTCAGCGTGGAGTCTCCAGGACTCGGCCTCAACTCACTAACATTCAGCTTTTACTGCTTACATTTAAAAAAAGAAACCACATTTGATTATTCAGCATTCTTCTTTTACATTTTTATTGCCATTTGCAGAACTCCTCTGAAGGCCAGAGGAAACCTTTCTGCTTGACATATTTAATATTTTAGCACTTCATAGTGTCTTTAGACAAAAACGTCCAACATGCACATGTGTTTTGGCAGCTCTGCTTGTGGCCTCTGTTCTGTCTCTGGCCTTGAGAGGCAAAAGAATGAAAGAAAAAAAAGAAAAAAAGCCCTTAAACTGGGTCAGCACAGTTCTCTTTATTTTTGTTGATAGCTCCATTTGGGATTTATGCATTGATAGAGTAGAAGTAGGGAGAAACATATGCCCCAAGCATATGTCCTTGAAAAACAATGTCACATCTTAATTTCCTTGGGCTGGCAATGCATGCATTCCACGCTCTCTGTGATGTAGAACGAATGAACATAGAAGTGCAAGAAAACCTATAATCAAATCCAGTACATACCAGGCATAGCACACCAAGAAGCACACCCGTCTGAAATCTCATGGTGCTGGAAGAAAAATCCAGGCCGTGCAGCCACGACAGTCCAGTATTTCTAGCTGGTGATTTTTTAGGCAGGGTTCTGCATCCACAGAAAAACAAAACCAAGCAAAAGTGCTTCCTGGCATTGCTTTGCGTCACATACTTGTAACCAGCGATATTCGGAGAGAGGCTCAAATACGCAGAAGCGCAGTTGTTAGAAAAGACTAAAGGCGTGAATTGAACATTTTCTTCTGGTCGTTCGGGATCTGTTTCCCTGTGCTTTAATCCCCTGTGTACATCCCAGGAGCTTTGCGCATATAAACTGTGTGTTGCTGATACCATGGTGATGATTAGTAACCCCAGAAGAGACCAGCCCTTTTCGGCCAGGACGCTCTGTGTGCCCGGAGCAAGGGGGGCTTGCTCGGATGCGCGGTGCTGGACAGCCCTGCCTCCCTGGTGCCAGCACTCTCCTATCTGCCTGTTTCCACCTGTTTTCTTATGGTTTAGGGCATAAATTCCTCCCAGGAGAAGAGGTTTGAGGGTTTTTTTACAGAATTCTGTGTGCACAGTGATTTGCACTATGAGATCCTGGTATCTGAGGGGGTTCCTGTGGTGGTGCCTATAGCAGTAGCGGGAGAAATAATAATAGTAACAACAGTAATAATAAGCTAAACCAACAGGTGGTGGGAGAAGAAGCAGAAGTGTGATGTGACTTTCCAGATGTCACTTAACACCTCAGTGTCAGAGCCTGGAAAATCCCCCCCCCATGTGTCCTGACTGCTGGTCCAGTGCCCTGGGCTGGAGAGGACAGCACTTGCTGGTGACATCTCCTGATCTGGGCTGATTTACAGTCTGTGTAGATCCGGGGAGAAAGAAATGAATACTACAGATCATTCTTTGTAACTGTGGATTTCCATTTTTGCTGCTGTTATTTTAAACCCTAACCTTAAAATCCTTTTAACCTTCAATCCTGTTAGATCTAACGCTGTAAATCCTGTTATCTACTACCTCATACTATTGTTACTTAGCCAGTCGTTTAGCTGCATTATGTTTTAAGAAAGTGGCTAGTGACTGAGGCATTAGCCCAGGAGCTGGGATACTTATTAAATTTCCAAGTTCTCTTTGTTTTCAGAGATCCTCTGAAAGTCACTTTGCTTCTATGTCTTGGATGCTTGCATGTGAAACAGGAATCTCAACTTGTCTGACAAGCGTTAGATAAATGCACAGAAATTTGGGGGTGTCCCAAATTTCTTAGCTTGTGGTTTTTATTATCAGGAATTCTTAACCTTGGTGATCTGCAAATGCCATCCATCAGTTATGACTGGTCCCTGCCAGTCCACTGCCAGGCATCTGGGACCTGGTTTGAGTTTCTTTGCCATCGAATGGTCCAGTCTTCCCTAGGAAGCTATTTGTCCTTGTGCATAGTGATCCTTCTTCTCAAACCTTCTTCTCAAGAACGGGCTGATGGAGCAGTGCTGCACGATTGTGAGCCCATCCTCTAAAGACTTTAATCTTTCAAAGTAAAAGTGAAAGGCTCACTTTGTGTCAGCACCTCTCACAGTGCTACACCCTTGTTTGTGGGCTGCTGGGTTCCTGCTCCCTTCTACCCAAGCATGCTTGGTGAGCTCCTGTGGAGAAGGACATTTCTTCATCTTCCTACTGTGTTGGAAGGGACTCTTGAAGGGAGTCTCTCACAGCATTGTGGTGTTATCATTTTGAAAGAGTGTTAAAGTCAACATGTTTGATGTTCATATCTATCAATACTATCCCAAGCTGGGGGAGAACCTCCACAGTCTCCAGTTACTTACCTACCACTGATCCAGTGAGTGAACCCACATTTACACAGGGAAAAGCATGGAAGTGGTTAATCTGAGATGGTTGGGGAGGCATCGCTCTGCCTGTCAGCTTTACATCCCTCCCAGACGTGACACCTGATAGGGAAGCCACTGGTGGGAACTGACAAAAGGATACAGAGGAGGCAGATAAGGAATAGCATGAAATTGTCTTTTGCTTCCCTGTGAGTGCAAGGGAAGAAACCAGCAGGTGTTTTCAAGGGGCAAATGACTTGAACTGAACACCAGAAACCCAATTCTCATCTCTCAGGATAGGCTTCCTAAGCCTCTTGTGAACCTAACTTCTTGGCTCTGGCCGGCAGCTCGTATGGTTGTTGAGTAGATTCAGATATCTGCACATCTGTAAATAATGAACGATAGCAATTACATGTTCTTTCTGAAAGACAAAGCAGTACATTGAATACTGTTGGCAGGGAGCAAAGCCCAGGAGGACCAAGCTTAGGGCTGCTGATTTGAACCGTCCCCTCTATTAAAGGGTCACAGTTGTCACGGTGGACTTGTCTGAAACCTAGCGCTTCCAGCCTTCATGGTTCCTTTTACTTTCACCTCTCCCATGATTCTCACTCAGGCAAAGTAAGGGCTGATTAATGGTGGAAGGATTTGCCTTTCCATTATCCTTCCCTCTTCAGGCTTTCTTTTCAGTGCTCCTTTGTTTAAAAAAATACGTGTAGCAGCTTTGATCTACAGACCTGCAGAACCTAGATGGGGAAACTGAGGCACAGAGAAAGGTACACTGCTGAAAGTGACACAGCATCAGTGTGGGAGTGAGCAGCAGAACCAGGCAGAAAGCCAGTCTCTCCTGATTCTTCATCCTGTGTTCAAGCATTAGAGATGGATGCCATTTCATTTCTGGCAAAAAGAATAAATCCCTGCATGTGTTGTCCCTGGCACATTTCATACTCATTTTCAGCTCGTGAAGAGCCACAGATAGCCTTCTGCAGTACAGTGGATTTCAGAGTCTGGCTTACCTTTAGCACATTTGGATCCCCTGTGCTTGGCCATCCCAGGACCTGTTTGTATTGTACATTTAAACCCAATAGCAGGGAGTAAGCCTGTTTTGGTGCAGTGAGTTCATACATGGAACCATGCCAAAGCTTAATGAGCAATCAGAAAGGTGAAGGAACATTCAACATGCTTATTTGTCACTGCTGCTGCTCCCAGGGGTGTCCTTTAACCCTCTGAGTTCAACATTATATTATGCAAGTTTTGTTTTTGTGCTTAGTGGAGTGTGTAATTGTCCCTTCAGTGACTTGAAGAACTCTGAATGTTCAAAGACCATTTGGGGAGCAGGGGGCTGTAGGGGAAAACCCAAGCAGATAAGTGACCTATTTAGGCAAGGTTCACATTGATTTCACTTTCTGTTTGGTTTGCATAACTGCTGCTAGTATGGGCACCTCTTTCTTCTGCACTAAACTCTCAAACTGCTGGCGGGGGATTACCTTACTTCTTGGTTGTTAGTGATCTCTGTGTTACATGGAGGAGCCTGCTAGGCATTGAGCCTGATACATGTGGAGTGAGGTTCCAGCTACAATAAGCTAATAAATGAAAATAATTGGCAGTTTTACCTCCAGATAGAATAAAATTCCCCAGATCTTCATGCAATATTCTGGAATATGAAATGACAAATTCAGAACACAGTTTGCCTGGGGCTATCTAAGAGGATAAAATGCTGTTACTGATATACATACATAGAGATGTATATGAAAACCATGATGAAACTTTTGCGACGTACTGCTCTTGCCCTGCCCTGCCCACCAGCAGCAGAGAGCAGACCTATGTCCCAAGGGGAGCTCCAGGGCGATGCAGGAGGTTAATGCTGCAGTTCCTGGGTAACCTCTGATGGTTACAGAGGTGCTTGGGTGACAGTGGGGTTAACCACGTAGGCGAAACACGCAGGGGAGAGATGAACCAGATCTATGCATCTGAACACTTAGAAATGTGGGCTAAACAAAAATTACAGGTTTGAAGGAGAAGGTAGAGGGATGTGCTGGCTTGGAGATTTGGCCCAGGACCAGGAACATTGCTGAAGGCAGAGTAGAAGCTCCCTGTTATAGACAAATGCAGCTGTGGTTAAGGTGGTTCTTGAGGGCAGTCCTTGTTCAGGCAATTTAAAAAGAAGCGTATAAACCTACACCTGCAAGAAGCGCGTTCGTGTGGGTCTGAGCCAGGCCCTGTGGAAGCTGGGAGGAATCTTTCCACTGACTTCAATGGGCTTTGGGTCCAGATGCCCGGTGATTGGTCTGAAGTGACACATAGACTATTTTTGTCGGACAATTTTTTCCTTTCTGTATTTTCCAAAAACACCAGTAAGAGAAGAACAAGTAAAAACTTCATCTATTTTGCTAAAGAAGAAGTGAATTCACTTCTTATTCACTGGTATCCCAGGGCTGTCTGTACAGATTGCAAGCTGCATAGCTGCATGATCGAGAGGTCTTTTTTTTTTTTTAATGAGATAAGTAATCTAGCTATTTACATTCTTGTGCTACAGATTGAACCAATGGAATGGAAAGATCTCTGGAAACATTAACAAATGTGGTGTTTACTTGCTTTAGTGCATTGCTGATTGCAGTAGGCGTATGAGATATTTTTTCTTCTAAATTTGTAGAAACAGCTAACAAATTCTGCCATGATTTATGAAATAGGACACTCGCCAGAAGTAGTCTAACACAATGGCTGGCAGTACAGGGCTCACTGTGCACTTGAAGTTCCTTGAAGTTCCCTTTATCTTGACTTTTCTTCTCCTCCCATACATGGTGTGGGCTTTCCTGCTGCCACCAGTAAAACGGATCAGTGAAGGTCTCCAACTCTATGATTAAGGCATTGAACATAAAATTCTTCTGTACTGCCTAACTGCAGAAGTTTCAAAGGAGTTTGGTTGCTGTTTGGTGGATAGATATTGTTCTAAGGGATTTTGCAGTTGAATAGCTGCAGATGGGTTGGTATACGAACTTTCCTGTTGCTGTACAAGGAATGTGAAGAAAGCACTGACTGATGCATCTCTGGAGACATCATGCAAGAGCTTAACTTAGTCCTCTTTTTTTAATAGAAACTTGGATCTCAAGCACTACCCTTGTGTAATGACAGGCAAAAGGAAAAACTAACAGGCTTGCTTTCTTTCGAAATCCTTCAGTAGGCTTTAAAGAGGGGCTTTGCTAACAGCACCACATATAAGGGCGAAAAGATGACCGAAGTGCTGATGAAAAACATTTTAAATGCAGTTGGAGCAATGTGACAGATAAGTAAGTCAGGACTGGCCGCCTTTCCAAGCAATGCGTGAGGCTGTGCTTTCCTACATGTAATTATTGGGAGTGCCTTTCCCAGAGTTGTGATGATCTGAATGACCAGGGAGAGACTGTGGCTCCCCTTGAATCTGGAAGGGTGTCGGTGGGAGCTGTGATTCCTCTCTCTTGTTCCCCTCTTTTAACCCTGCTTCAGCTACTGTGCATCCACCTGCGTGCAGATGTGGTGTTGGTGCCCTGGTGTATGGATCCCCGGAGCAGAGTACAGCAGTGACAACCCTCCCACGCCATGGCAGGTCCCAAACCTTTCTTGCGCGTCTTCCTTCCAGTAGAAGACTGTAGCTGTCCCCTTACAATTTTTGCTAAATCATGGTCTTCTAACAGACAGTTTATACTTTCACAATGCTTTGCAACCCCATCCGCAAGAATTTGTCTCTATTTAATGTATTTTGCCCTTTGATTAAAGCTTCTGCTGACAGCATGCTTGGCTAGGGACGCACCAGCTCACAGAGCAGGGTATATGATGGCAAAAGAAGTCTGTTGCGCTCTGAAAGAGCTATTATTACTGCTTGCGTTTTCAATCACAGAGCTGGACTTAGGCTTTCTACTTCACAGATTCCAAAACCATAATTACTGGCTGCTGCCTCTGCTGTGAAACACTTTATTAAGTCTTTAGAGTCATTAAGGATTTTCAGGAAATTTATGGGAGCTCAGGTCATTTTGCCTGTTTGTTTATATAGCCCAGGATCTGCCAGAAATGTGGCCTGTGGAGTTTCTGTAGTGAAGCCTGCGCTCACCCACATCTGCTTCAGAGGCTGATGGAAACTGCCTGTTTCATCTTATGTTGCCCCAACTTTGTGTGAGCTGTCGTGGGCAGTGGGATGCGGCCCTGCATCCAAGAGCAGAGAATGATCCCAGCAAAATTAAGTGAAGCTCTTGGACTCGGAGCCAATTTCTTGACGGAGACAGGACCCTCTAGAGCAGTTAAAGTCCAGACACTGGTGCTATATGTTCAGGTAGAGCTGGCACTGCCTGCAGCGAGAGTAAGGACTGAGCTCGGAATGGGTAACAAACTTGAGAATTGGTCCCAAGTGTTTTAAGGGACTATTGTTTCCTCTCACCTTGGATCTAAGGGAGCCAGGGGTTGTTCGGGGCTCACATGGCTGCTTGAGCGAGACAAGCTGTGGCTTTACAAGGGATCGTGCTTGACTGAGGAGCATTAGTATTCAGCAGGATGGCTCAGAGGCACAATTAATGACCCTAAGTCCTGTAATTAATTAATATGCTCCTTTCTTTTTTTTAACACAAAATTTACACTTTGGGCTTTGCAAGTGTTGTGTCACAAACACGTGTCATCAAGCATGGCTTGCCCAGTTGTCATACAGATGTGTCTGCCATGCTGAGTCAGCTTAGTTATGGAAGGCAACCTACAAAATATATTGTACCGTGATGATGTTGTGTAGTGTTTGGAGATACGTTTGCAGTCCAGTTGAAAGGTATGTGTTATTACAGACCTCAGAGCTAGCTTTTTATTCCACTGCTAGAGATCTGTATTTTTAAAGCTGAAATCAGGACTCCAAACTGGCAGCATTCAATGTGAAATAATTGTGTCTTGGTCCTTAGAGCATTAATTTATTACAGGATTAAAAGCACTTGTAATGAGGAAGGCCAGTTATGATTACAGTCTCTCTATAATCATGGGTAGCACAGTCTACAGATAACTTTACAGCAACCAGCTCACTTCTGACACTGGTCCAGCGTGGTCTGTACTAATGTCAAAGCGGACGCTGATGGCTGTCCCTGCAGAAAAGGCTTCCCTCATTCTTATGGAACAGAAAAGCCCGGTGTATCTGCAAGCAAGCCAGACTAGTGTGTCCGCATCTACACTGCTGTGCGGCTTTGTGGCCAGACTGCATGATTTATCTCTGGGTGCTCCTGGGATTTACCCAGCTGGTCCTCTGGGATGGAGCTGTAGGTCTCCCCTCTGCTTTGAAGTGCTCTTAGCGGTGTGGATATCTGCTGCAGGCAGGTTCTCCAGCTGACTTGGACCTGATAACCTCTGTCTCTCCTATCTGGACTTGCAGTGACAGCACACGTACAGCATCAGGTAGACGCAGTGGTCTTGGGTCTTTCTCAGCACCTCCTGGGACTGCCTGCCAGAAGGTCGACAGCCTGAGCTCAGCTGGGAAGTGAAATGCCAGCGTGCGCCTCTGGATCTCGGGACTGCCTCAAGGTGCTCTGGAGACTCCAAAGGTAAGTACGAGATTGGCACTTGTCCAATAACATAGGCACATTTTCCAGTATCCTTGTGTTAATAATAGTTATAGTCAGCTATGGCCCAGAGCCTGTAAAGCTTTCCATCCTCATTTGTCTTTACAGACCAATAGGTATGTAATGTAGGTTAGTAATGATACTAATTATTATCCATGAATTTCAAGGACGTAAAAGTCCGTGCCAGCACAGGATTAGATAGCTCCTGACTCTCAGACCTTTAACAGGCCACTAGCTTCTCTTTCTCACCAGTGTTAATCGGCACAGCTTTGCTGACACAATGCAAAAGCAAAGGCGGCTCTGCCTTGGCAGCGTGCCTCAAAGAGCTCCAGGCAGGGGAGGATGAGATATACCATACGCCTCCATTTCCTGATTTGCAGTATATCAAGATATAGACAGATCTTTATTTTTTGATGTGAAAGCAGAATGAAAAACTAGGTTAAATCAGTCTTGAGGGATATTAAGCCAGTTCTCAGGAAGCCTGTGCAATTATTATGCCTCATCCCAGCCTTCTTGATTGGGAACATGCCTTTAAGAACATGATCAGCCCCAGGAGATCTCCCCCGTAGCCTGGGAATTCCACCCTGTCTGCTGACGAGGAGGGAGGCTGGGCCACGGAAACTCTCCATTCAGAAGGGAAAGCTTTTCTTACTTTTTTTTTTTTTTTTTTTAATAATTATAAATGTGCACGTTGGATTCTTTTGTCAACCAGATCTAATGGGACTGGCCTGAGCTGAATGGCTTGTCTGTGTGATGCTCGGACTCAATTTCTTTTCAGGTGCTCGTTTCTTGTTTCCATGAGATGACGATTAGCATCTGCCTTTGGGCTTAGAGCAGCTGTGGGCACTGCGCTGTGTCCCTGGCTGGTGGGCGCTTGTTGGAGATGTAATTTGTCATGTTAGACTGGCTGGGTTTGAGTCTGAAGAGGTGCCTCTTCAGCCCCTGTGTTATCACACAGCTGTGAAAATAGTGTAGGGCCAGGAGTGAGGATTTTCTCTTTTAAAAGGTGGGAAGGGCCTTCAAGGTTTGACTTTCATGCATAGTCTCTTCTATTCCCTGTGAAGAATTAGGCTCCCGGTTGAGCTGAGATCAGCTGGTTGTTGGGATGATGAGGGAAATAAAAAAGTTAACCAAATGGCAGGGAGTATTCTTATTCTCAAGGCCAACATGCCTGTGATTTCCTTTGCTTTCTTGTGAAACTCCTGAGCTACCTGGTCCCAGGCTAGCTGGGAGTCAGCTCCTCGAAGTCAGCTCCTTGAATCTGAGTTTGTTTTCCAACAGCATTTAGAAAACAGGTTCCCAGACAGAGCGTTTTATTGATTTGATATTCTGATAAAATCAACCCAGATCTGGAATTCCAAGTGGAGAAAAATAACTCCAGCCACTGCAACTGAAAGAATGTGAAACCTTCAACCTGGCAACTGCTGGAATGGGCTTCCCTCCCATCCCCCCCCCCC
>VWZZ01002693.1:2442074-2481569 GCA_013399095.1 Psophia crepitans
CCCCCCAGCCCTCGGGAAACATGTGGTCCATACACACACACACACAGCCTGCTCTGTTGGGAAATTTACAGTTCGCCTTTGAGAGTGACCATCCATTATGGTTCAGTGCAGCTGTTCATGTGAAGACAGCTTTAAACTCTTCCAGATACTGCTGGCACACATCTGTAGATCCCTCTCCCTCCTCCCCTTGTTCAGCCTCTCGAGGCAGGAGTAAAGTGCTGTCACCCTCTCCACCCTTGGGGGCCACGAGGGAAAAGCTGGTGGCTGTGCGCACATCCCACCCACACGTGGGTGCACGCCAGTCCTTTTGTAAATGTAAAATCACACAGGCACACCTCCGTACCCTGCTTGCTGAACAAGGCCAAGATCTGCCCCTCGTTGTGAACCTCTTGTGCATGTAACTGATGTTTAACTTTGAAATAACACCTTCCCCCACCTCTGCTCTGATTTCATGTTAGACCCTGGACCAGCTGTTGTACAAGGTGCTGAGATGGCATCAACTTTTAGTTGACACTGCAAGATCCCAGCTCAGGGTCTGTCTTCCTCTGTATGTTCAGCGTAAAGTGCTCCATGTACACAAGGACATGCAGATGCCTGCACGATGCCCCCCCATCATTCCTCACTCACCTGCCTTTTGTCGCTGCATTAAATTACAAATCTCCCCAAGCCTGTTTCGATGGGGCCTGTGTGCCTAGGTCACCGGATGGTACAAACATCCAAAGAGGGCACGTTATCATCTGTGTTCTCCAGGAGTAACCTCATGTCTGTGTAGTTGTTCCTCCACCCCATACCTGCAGGAGGAAGGAGGAGACCCATACACTCAACTGGCTGAATAATGGTTTCCTTCCCACACAGTAATGTTATCAAACCCAAGTTGTTGACATGGCAGTGAGTTCCCTTTGTCACCCTTGCCCTGCCTGGGTGACAGGACACCCTCCCATCGGAGTGCAAGGATCTCTGCGGTGCCCCAGCAGAGACTGCGGGGCTGCAGCAGACCTGGGCACCGCAAGTTTGCTTTAACCTCTGGGCAACCCTCTCTCCTCCCCCAGGGCAGTACAGGATACATGTGAAAGGAAGTTGTGGTGAGCTGGGGGTTGGCCTCTTCTCCCAGGTAACTAGTGACAGGACTAGGGGGAACAGCTGCAAGTTGCGCCAGAGGAGGTTCAGGTTGGAGATTAGGAGAACTTTCTTCTCTGAAAGGATGGTCGGGCATTGGAACGGGTTGCCCAGGGAGGTGGGGGAGTCACCGTCCCTGCAGGTATTTAAGGAAAGGTTAGATGTGGTACTGAAGGACATGGTTTAGTGGTTAATAGGTGGGGGGGACGGTTGGACTGGATGATCCTTGAGGTCTCTTCCAACCTTAATGATTCTATGATTCTATGAATTCAGAATTAAGGCTCTGGGAGGGGTCTGAAGTCAGGAATTACATGGGCAGTAACCTGTTGCATTGGCACATAATTGGCCTGAAGGCATTTGGGTTGCTGTGACTATTGGGAGACAGATTACACGGAGCATCTCTCCCTCTAAGGTGGAGAGTTTGGGGGGCTGTGATCGATATGCACAGCCCATAGGAGGACCCCTGAGGCTGTGCCCAGCTCTGCATCAGGCAGCCCAAGGCCAGCTGTGGTCTCTGCAGAGAGCTGAGCCTCCTCTGATGGTTGGCATGGCAGCACTGGCGTGAGACAGTAGCAAGGGCAGGGTTACTGCAGCCCTTTGAGAGCAGTTGGGATCCCAGGGTGGGAAAAAAATGGACACCATATAGCTAAGAACTATACTTTAAAATGTAAGCAATCCAGTCGTTTCCAGCCAGCGGCTTTTCCCCAGCTGTTCATTTCCAATAGAGTATTATGATCAGTAATTGATACTCTCAGATGTCTCTGCACAATCCCCAGAGAAGAATGACCAGGGCAATATATATTTTTTTTCCCAACTCACTGGAAAATTGAGCCCCAGCTGGGGCTAATAAGTGCTTTCATTAAAATACTGATCTTAATCCAAAGCTGAGAATAATGTCTCCTCTGTGTTGCAGCTCTCCTCAGCTCTGACACGGGCTATGCTTTTTAACAAGAAAGGAAAAGAGGATGAATAGACACTTCTCACCCCAACATCATAATAACACCAATGTTAGGTCCCAGTGAGGTCAATGTTTTTTTGATTGCACCAGTGGAATGTTCTTGTTTTTTCCATGCGATGAGCTCTTTCCAGTGATCGAGATGGGGTGTATGGCCAACACACCTCTCCATCCTCCTCCTGACTCCATCCTGCTCCACTGACCATGGGTGGTCTCATCAGGAAGAAAATGGGGAGCAAGAGTGCTTCCCTGGGTGCTGTGTGCATGCCAAGACATGTGTGTTGGACTGCAAGGCGGAGGCAAAACCGTTCCATGATTTCAACGCAAGAGTTCATTTTGTCCTCCCACCTCTTCATTTTCTTCTGGCCAAGGAAGAGAGATTGTTACTTAATATTTACTTATCCAGAGCTCCTCAGATCGAGAGATAAGTTGCAAATCACATCTTGAAAGGTCAAAGGATTTTCCCCCCCATTCTCATGCTACCTGCATACAAAGAAAGAGGAGAGTTCTCCCCGTTTTTCTAGGAACAGGGCTTGTAAATTGCTGGATAAAGTTCAGGATGCAAATATGAATGACAAGAGCCTAGTTTCACGGTTTTGGATGCTACCCTGTTTCCAAGGCTGGATATGAGTTTTGTTCTGATCAAGAGTAGGAGGATAAGGCATGTCTTGCTCAGTGTTTGTGTTGTTTGGCAAGGCATTGAGTATAACATGAGACATAACTCCTCTCCCTCACTTCCCTCACTCCTATTCATCCTGTTATCACTCCATTATACCTTTGGTTTGAAGAAGGTCCTGTCTCTGCTCACATTTTTTCTACTTGTGCTGTTCTGCACCAGAAGGCCACAGACAGGGATGCTCTGTGAGAAGTCTCAGATGTCACGGGGAGACCCTCAAGATGTTTTGCAAGTAAGACTGACTGGAAATCTCAGAAGAGTCTTCTGCATGTGCATCAGGTTGAAAACATATGAAGCTGATGGCCATTTGAGGACGAACAACTGTGACTCACTGCTGGAACAGGAGCACAGATCCTGATGTTCCTGTGAGGAATGCTTCAGGCACACGTAAAGGTATGGTTAGATAAAATCTTGATAGTTGAGGGGTGTTATGAGGAACAGCTGAACTGTGGAATGCTTCCCTGAAATGACCCCTCTATTTTTCACCCGTTCTCTCTCGTTGTCCAGCCTTATGGCTAGTTTTGCTGGGAGCCAGGGGGAGGGCATTTTGGGTAGCAGAGTTAGAAGGCAAAGTGCACAGAAATAGAGAATTCATCAGATACCTCTGAAAACACGTGATCATTTGCTCTCTGAGAAGTCATACAGCTCTGGGGAAGACTTTTATCTCCTTTAATGAATGGCTGTGTGATTTATTCTTTTCCCTGCTGAATCTAGGATGCCCTCTTTGAACATCAGCACCTCTTCTTTGCATTCGCTGGCCCATAAAAGTGAAGGGCCAGGCTTTGATAGTTTCACTGACATGAGATTGCACATTATTTTTTAAGAACTGCCCTTCACTTCATTGACACTGTCCCTAACTAGTGCTCCCTGCGGGGAGGGATTTCAGAGTCACCCATCTATAAAGCAGTGTAACACCCCAAATTCATGCCTGATAGAAGAGGCATCATGCAACACTGAATGCACCACGTAGTATGGAAGCCCAGTTCTCCCTGTGCCACTCATTTCACTGAAGTGGGTTATCTAATCTCACTGGAGGTTGTAGATCCTTCTTTTGAAATCCTTGTGCTTTGTGAAGTTCAACGTAAGGGTACGACATCTTGTGTGCTGGTTTTGGCTATCCTTCTATGGATCTGTGGAGCTGGCAGCACTTTATGTTTTAGCACTGAACCCTCACAAATCCAATGGATTTTGACCTTCACTGACTATTCTCGGGTAAGTGAGAGAAAGGTCAGGTCTGTTTGACAAAGACAATAGTAGAACTGGAGTTTAAATTGAGGCATTAAAGACATTCCATGTGAATTTATGAAAACAAGTGGAAAATACAGAGATTGCAAATCTGAAACATTGCACTGCTTAGTCAAAACTAATTTTAAGAGTTGGTCTTAGAGATCACAGCTGGAAATTACTCTCCTGAACTGCGCTCGGACTGATGCAGAGCCTGGAGTGCTGCCACTCCAGCTTCCAGAACCCGCTGCACCCAGGTCTGGCATCCTAATGACCCTCAAACTCAGAGCATCCTATCCAGATGTTCATCCTACTGCTTAACAATATGTCTGCACATTTATCTTTGCTTGTAGCATCATCTTGCATTTAGTCTGTAGGGTCTTCAGGGCAGGAACTGCCTTGTTTGGGTTTTTTGTGGAGCACCTGACACTTCTCAGCCTCCTCTGCAATGCTGCAACGCCCCTCTGCACTTGCCCGAGTCCTGTTTGGGAGGGCATGGGATGTCTCCTGTTACCATTACAGGGCAACCTGCAGCGAGTATCCGCAGCACAGCTCTGCCTCGCTGCCAGCTGAAATCTGTTCAGCTTCCCAACCAGCCAGAGAAGGACAAGCCGTTCATTTAGATTGCACATAACCCTTTATAAGCCGGGCAGCCGAGAATAGCAGAGAGAGGGGTTGGCAGACTCCCCTGTGGATTAAGAAGGAGCTATTTGTTCTCATAATTACTTTTCTAGGAGAGGGGTCTGTTTGACAGTGCTTTCCTGCAAAGCATCATGTTTGCCCTGAAGCCAAATAAAACCTTGGTGCAAACTTCTGCCCAAAGAGAAGAAAAGGCAACTCAGAGCGAGTTTATGTGAATAAAAAGGCTGTAGCTGTTTCAAAGCATCTCTTGTGCATCAAGCAAGTGTGACCCCTAATATCTCAGATGCCTAAAAGGCTCTTTAATATCCAGGAATAGGCACAAATGCGAGCTGGTTTCCCTTCCCCTTCCCTGAGGGTTTTTAACTCTGTGTAGGTCAGACCCCTCTCCCACCTTGCTCCACTGCCCACCCCGTGGGTTTCTGGACACGTGTCTCAAGACATGCCAGTGCTGAAAACCTGTTTATTCCTTTCCCTGGGCAGAGCCAGCTAGGAGCTGCCTTCTGGGGTAGCTGGAGGGATCAGGTGCTCCCTAGTCATCGTTTCCCACAAATACAAGATCTGGGGTGGTTGAGAGCAATTTGGGCATAGTGGCTGCTGCTTGGCTGGTAATTGTGGCTTTTGGGCTTTGTGTTACCCGCTGACTAATCCTGTGCAATCTTCTCAGGTTTCCAAAGCGTAGTTCAAGTCAGACTGTCCATCCTCCTCCTTCCTTCAGGCTATGGTGATAAGATTTGACTTTTGTATGAGAGGGAATATTTCTCTGCAGACCTGACCTCTGCTAGACCACCAGGCACAGCATCTGCAGTGCTCAAGTAGCAAAAGCGAGGTTTGGGCAGTGACTCTTGATTTCAGAGGCTTTCTTTTGTTATTTCATCAACTTCAATCAATTTACCATCATCTCCTGTAACAAATGCACGTGATTAGTGGGTAGAAGTATCACTGTCTTCTGTGGGATATGGTCTGAATTGCTCAGCTGTGTCCTGCACGCTCTGTCGTGCTCGAGGCTGAGGGAGATGAGCCACACGGTGCGTGGGGCAGGCGTGTGTGTTTGGAGCAGGCAGACCTGAGTTCTTGGGGAGTAACTGCCGTGAAATTCAGAGTAGTTGTGGTGTCCTGATCCCAGGTAAGAGTGGAGATCCTGTTGAAAATGTAGGAAGGAGAACATCATCCTGACCTCTCTGAAGTTATACTGGCTCCAGAGGGAATAACAAACTGTAGTTCGGTTTTTGTTGGAAAATTCTGTATCTATGACTTGAAGACACACAGGGAGCAGGTGCACTGTGCAGGGAAACAGCAGTTAGCGGCTGAAGTAAAGCCCCTGAACACTGAGAGATGACTTTCGCAGTTATTCAGCCTCTTTCTTGGTTCCCCTGATAGTTCCGATGAAAGGCAAGTTTCTTCCTTCCCTTGCGCAAATGCCTGAACTGTGGCTAGCACAGCACATGCGCATCAGGTGCCTGCAGCTGCCCTGCCTGCACAGGGGCTCCTCCAAGCCTGCAGTGCTTTGGAGACCTGGAAGGGAAGGATGCCTGGTGACCTGATAGTTGTCTCAAGTTGATATAACTACTGCTTTCCTTGGCTTCTGTGAAATGCTTGGTGGAAAAATAATGACTGGGCCAAATCCTGTTATTTTACATCAAGGTAATCAAAGTGGTCACTTCACTGGCTGCTTCAGAATAAGCTATTTCCTCTCCAATACGCCAGTTTGACCTCCAGTTTCTCTCCCCTTTGAAAAGCAAGTGGGTTGGTGACTGGATGTCCAGATAAAACACCTTCAAATTAAGCTGGGCGTTGACTTCTGAAGACATTTGGCTGTGTAAGACTTCATTGTCTTGTGCCAAAGTCAAAGCAATTCTAGAATTCATTAAAAGAGGGGTATGTGGGGGGAGGATGATGTAAATGAAATAAAATGATGGACCTCAAACTGATAGACAGCAAAATTTTGAGGACATCTAAAGTGTGTTTCAAATAAACATTTAAAACGTTGGATTAACATTTTGGCCACTGACTCTTGTACAAAGCTGATAAAGTTATCTCTTTTGATCAGTTTTACCGAATCCACGATCTTTTAATCAGTTCTTCTGTTTAGATTTGTGAATTTTTCTCAGTGGTAAGCTGTAAACTGTTTATGTCTATGTCCAAAAAGCTCTGCTCCCTTAAGAATAAGTCTTTGCCCTTAGGGGTGTAATTTCTCCTGCTGAAGAGACCTTCCTTGCACACAAGTGATTAGATTGTCATACTGCTCTGGTTACAGGATTATGTTTTCAATGATGAATTATAAGATTTTTGTGCCTCAGTTTCCTTTTCTGTGTGTTAGTTCTCCCTGCTGCAGATGGACAGAGGTGGATGCTGTGTGGTGTCGATGCTTAGCTCACATCAAGTGCGTTAGGATTCGTTGATGGATCATTCCTTCTGAGATGGAAGTAATCCTTGCACATCTTGTGTTATACTCTCTTTTTCATAAGACAGGGATATAATTTTTCTTACCTTGATATAGCACTCTAAAAACATTAGTTTACATCCCCCTCTGCCTCTTACTAGAGACCTGCATGGTAACATATTTACACTACTTAGAGTAAAAGAAAGACTGGAGTTGGTCTTTACTATTACATGAAAAGGTTTCCAGTACAGCTGATCCTAGTCTCCTCTAGCCTGTAAGAAAACCCTGCTTGCACAGAACAGCCCTTTTTTGAGTGAGACCTATGTGCTATGAAACCCACAATTAATCAGAGTTTCAGAAGCTGCATCTGGATAGCATCCCAGCCTTTCAGAGCTAAGGTGTGCTCAGATCAACGGTATGGCTTCAGGTCCTTGTGCAACCGAAACCCTTCAAGGATACACTTTGTTCATCCCAATAGATGCCACCCTATAAATAGGATCGGTCGATACTGATGGAACTTGGTCTTTTGTCAACATTAATACAATAAAGGAGGCTTGAAGATTTTGGAAGGAGATTTTCCGCTGTGCAGGGCACAGATGTTGGCTTGTTCCAGTGAGGGGACAGTACAGGACGATGAGGTGGGGTGAGTGGTTCATCAGCAAGTTGCTGCGCTCATTTGTAGAAGCATGTGACCTGGCTTGAAGACGTTCAGCATCCCACTGGGGGTGAAAACACCCAGTGTCCTTGTCTTTCATGACTACTGGTCCTTAAAAGACCCTCTTCTGCTTTTCGTGGCTGTGGTCAGATATCCAGCAGTGATGAGCTGGTTTTCTATGTTTGCTTTATGTTTCACGTTGAGCTGGCGGTGTTGAGTGCTGCGATTGACTGGGCAGCCAAGCTGGCAGCGGAAATGTCCAGACAGCCCATGAACAGCAGCTTAATGCATGTGCAGGTACGGTATGTATTTATATCTGAATGCACAGTCTGTGTGTGTGCACGTGTGTGCCTGGGAAAGTTTTCGAGTGAGTGGCTAATGCATCTCAATTACACCCCAGTCTGGAGCAACAGCCTTGCTAAGGAATTGAAAATCTGTAAAGAATCCACTGAAGCTAAAAACACCATTTGGTTTCCTTCGCCAGAGGGACACTCATCAATATCTCTTTCTGTTAATATCAGAGGGTTAAAGCCTTGGCAATGTTCTCAGCCGCCAGATGCAGGCGGAGTTCAGACACAGGCAGAGTTTTTTTGCGAAAGGCGATTTCATTGCTGTTGGGTTAAAGCTCCAATTTTGCCTGATGCTGCAAGTTTCTTAAAAGCAGCGAAAAAGAGATCGGTGTACAGGCTGCTGGCTTGTTCCCTTTGTATGTGCCCTGTGAATGAACTGGCCTCTTGTTTTTATCTGCATCAAGATGGATTTCCTTACAATTCACACCCCCCCCTTGGGATCATGTGAAATCTTGGGTTCCCTGAAGTGAGAGACTGGTGTTTTGATGTTTATGCTGCATCTCTGGATGGTGCCCAGCACTTTGTGAGCAGCAACGATCGCGGTGTCAGAGGGACTGAGGAACAAGGAGAAAAGAAGTTCCTGAGTCAATCTTCATCAGTTCACACGTGGTGCAGGAGGAGGGGTCCTAACTTGGACTTCAAGTTTTTCCGGCTTCAGACTTAGAAGCGACCTTGGCAGCGCTGAATCCCATTTCTTTCTCTAACATATCTCTAATAGTAAATCACATTTTCTCTCTCTGACAAAGGACACTCCCTCCCAGAGCCAGTAATAGAGCAGATTTCTTCAGAGACCCGCTGTGCTGCTCAACCCTGCCTCTTAAAAATTTAAGCCACTTACCCAAGGTTACGCAGCAACTCTTTGGCTTCACACTAAGTGACTGAAATGCCCCCGATGGCGTGCTGGTGGTTGTATTCCCATCTCCTGGGTGAGGAATTTCCTCTGGTGCTTCTCAGTTCATTAGCGTGCTGCTGTCTGACACCACCAGCCTCCACCAGCTGCCTCCAGCCCGCGCTGCCGCAGGGGCTGCGCCGCACAGACGGGGGCACCTGGCCAGCGCAAACCCCCTGCTCCTCGGGGGCTTCGCAGCCCAACCGCGGACATCTGCTCTGAGCTGAGAGCTGGCACTGGAAGGGTTTTAACCTTGGAAGGAATATATTTACTTTGTACAGATTTTCTGTAAAGGAGCTTTGGATGGAGAAGCCTAACAATCTATTTAGTCTAGTAACAGCAGAGCATGCCAGTGCTTCTGGAAGAGCCCCCCGCCAGTGCAGCTGGTTACTTGTATAATACTTTTCTATAGAGGGGAAAAAAGATACTTTATTCCTCCCTCTTGTTCATCCTTGCCCCACAGCACTAGGGCACTGTAATTTTGTCTGGCTTGGCAAAATATTTCACGAGTCAGGGAAAAAAACCAACCTGAACAACAAACTCTTTTTGGTTCTACTGAAAGATATTTTCCTGCAGTTCTGGAGAAAGCTCACTCTTCAGGATAATTTCTATTCTTCTCAACAGGATATGCTCCAGCAGTCTCTCAGTGTCACTGCCTTTTGCCAGTCATGGCTAAACCTGCTTGCGTATTGCTGCAGGCTTTGGTTTTTACAGAGTGACTTTCAGCCAACTAGTTCCAAGAGCAGAGCAAAGGTTGACTTGTTGTGATCAAGTGTGAGGAGGAAAAGCATATGTATGCTATTTTAATATGAAAAACCCGTGGCTGCTGTTGTGAGAATGAACCTGATGATGGGAACATGCCTGCATTAGGATGCTGGAGCCAAAGCGGGTGTGTGTGAGATGCCTCATCAGACTGGGGAGGACCAGGCCACAGCTGCTCCACGGAGACTGAACCAGTGTCCCCTGTTGTAAGCCCAGAGCAAATCTCCTGGGATTTATGAAGTCCCAGTCCCGTGCCACTCGCCCTGTTCCAAAGAAACCGCTGCTGGCCCGTTCTGCGGCAAAGCAAAGCAGACACTGAGGAAGGTGTCTGAACTGGGAAAAGGGACTGCGGGGAGAGGGACCGGAGAACAGAAGCTCCCTGAATGGGGGAACAGGGCCAGAGGGCTGCCCTGGGGAGAGACCTTCAGGAGACGTGCTTGGAGCCCCCAAAGGACACAGCCGTTGGGAGTGGGGAGGAAAGCGGGGCAGGGATGTCAGCAGTGTCTGGCTGCTCTGTATGGCGATGCATTCTGAATGATAGCTAGGGTAAAAAAAAAGAGAGAGTACTTTTTTTTTTATAAATTAACCTTTTGCAAAGTATGCACTGGCACAGCTTCAGTTATTCTATATCCCTGAGAAGGAGAATTGTCACTTCAGGGATTTCAGCAGGCTGGTGTCCTGGGAAGGGGCATGTGTCAGCCCTGGAGACAGGCATACGAGCAGGGGATGGGTGTCCTGCCAGGACGCGCGTGTGCCCTGAGGACAGGGTGCTGGCCAGGCCCCGCGGGGTGCCTCGGGGCTGGCTGTGTTTGCAGTCCCCTGATTCAGAAAGCTCAGAGCACACGTGCCTGGCTTGGAAACCTGGCTCTGTGGGCTGGTGGGTGTCCAAGACAGGCTGTGACCCACCTAAGGCTCCGACACCTCATTTAAACCCCGGAGATGCAGTGCAAAGGGTTGATCCTCTGCAGATGAGCACAGGCGCGAGGGCAGGAGCAGCTTTGCGCTAGGCAGGGCTGTGCTGCCTCCCGGAGGGGTGGCTGGGGGGATGTGGCTGGTGTTTATGGGATGGAGCCAGGAAGGGCAGCCCGGGGCTGAGCTGGCCCCGTGGGGAGCGTGCAGTGCCTGCCCATGTTCGGTTTGGCGCTGCACAGAGCTGACGTCTCCTGATTTGTATGACATTATGCATTATGTGATAATTATAAAAATGTGAAAAAAGGACTCAAAGAACCGAGCAGGCAGCACGAAGCTTCTAGCGGTCCCATGTGTGTTTTCCTGCTTCCACTCAGAGTATAGCTGCCCCTTTGGAAAAGAGCCTCCGGCTTCGTAGAAGGTTCTTGTTACTTCGTAGGGGTTCTTCCTTGTAGGGCCCTTAAAGCAGGATTAACTGGCAATGGGTGGCACAGTTCCCTTAGTACATAGTGATCCAGTTCTACATTCAAAAGGGCACAGAGCTATTGCTGTTGCTCCTTATTTACTGCTAAGTGCCAAAGGCGGGGGTTGATGTGAGCCAGTGTAAATGCTTGGTCTGTCTTGGAATGGATATTATGGGCTAAACTATGGTTTGCCATTTGTTCCTCCCTATTATCTATACAATGCCAGGTCTGCTCTGAACCATCTCCTTGGGGAAATTGTTAATTGTGTCTTACTGGGTAGCACCAGTTTGGTTTTTAGCACGGGTTTCCTTTATTTTACTGGCAAATTCCAAAGCCAGCATGGAGTGGGAGAAGTGGCTCAGGAATCCGGTTGGGATGTGCTGCGTGGCAGGATGAATATTTCTGTGGTCCCAGCAGACAATGGGACGTGCCGGTCTGTTTTGCCAAGGCAGAGAGGAAGCAGCAGCCGACTGTGGTGCTCCAGACATACCCCCAGTGCTCTGTGGGCTCCCTCTCCTGCCACTGAAATGCTTTCAGTGTCAGGATGAGACCTCTGAGGATGCTGGGATCTTGCTCCACATGTTTTTGACAGCAGATTTATCAAAGCTTAGGCATGAGTCTTGCACTTTCCTTTCTTCTAACTACTTTTTGATCCGGGGGTAAGAACAACATGGGGGAAGAGGAGTTTGCTCCAAGATTTGCAAAGGTTTGGGCCATCAACATTAATTCTTACTGATCGGTGACTCTTAAATTTGCAGAAGGATTGGCAACCGTGAGCTCAGTGCTGCAGCACGGAATAGTCTGGTTTTCTTGGGAAGCATAAACAGCAGGTTTTCACACAGCTGAAGGAAAGGCAAACATCTGTGAATGTGCTGTCCTGTCCTGAAAGGGCTGCTGTGCTTGGCAAAAAGGGTTAATGTTCTAAAGGTATCTTTGTGTATGACCCTTATGCACCTAACAGGTAAGGGGTCGGTCAATTGTGCTTATTTCAAGGAACATCTAAATGGAGACTTCTGGATTAGCCTAAGGGGATTATCAGAGGAAAAAAGAAGTGTATATGAGACAGAGAAATTCTGGGAAGCCATTCAAATATGTAAGAAAAAAGAGAAAATGAAACTCATCGGATGGCTGTTTCTGACCTCAACAGCTTCATCTTGCAGGTATGCAAACGTCCAGTATTGGGAGAGATACAGCAGTAGTTTTAAGCTTTTCTATTATTTTCCCATCAATTTCTGTACTGGTCTATCAGCCCCTATGTCAACATCACCGCTTCTAACCCTTCTATTTAAATTTGCAATCACAGTCATAGGCTATTTCCAGGATAAGAAAAGGGATGGGGAGCATGCTTTAGCAGCATCAAGCCTATGGAATATATTGGTGCTTGTCCTTTGGGTTATTTAATGAGGAATGTGGCCTGATTATCTGGTTTCTTGAGGAGTATTGACCCATAAAACAGCTAGGGAGTTTTCATGCATTACCTGCTCTTCTATGGCAAAAAATACGGGGTTTGGCTGTGAGCTCTCACTTAAACTCAAGTTCTCTTCTGGATAAATTCAGAACAGTCCTTAGGAAGCTGAAAGCAAGCTACAGAGCTGTAAAAGAAAGGGCTGACAGTCCTTGATCTTGAAAGCAGTAACCCTTTTTGGGTGGGAATGGCTGGGGTTGTGGTACCGAGAACAGGACTGTGCAGTGCTGTTCTCTTCTAGGGTGAGAAGGGATCCCTTGTATTGGAAAGGGAAAAGGGGGAGCCAGAGGAAGGCAAGTCTCATTGCTGCTAAGAGAGTCCCCTTTTGCTGCAGTCAGAGGATCTTGTTACAGAGAAAACATCCCTGGCTGTGCTGGGGGTTGTGTTACAGACACGGGGGGACCCCTCCTTTCTGAGCTGGGTCTGATTTCTGTTGGCAGAAGTTCTCGGTTGTCCCAGATAAACCCTTGTCATGAATTGTGCTGGCACCGAGCAGAACCTCAGGACACAGCCACTGGGAGCTGAAAGGGCTCCTGAGCCTGTTGGATGCCCACCTGCAAGATGGGGGTTTGTCTCCCTGCCAGCAGATCGTGTTGTAATGGAGCAAAGAAGCACTTGCTTTTACTCTGCTTTTGGATGGGATGGACAGTCACGCTGTGGCTGTTGTGTAGCTCAGAAAGGGGGAACCATAGGGCAGCATCCAGCTCCCAGGTTGCTCCAACCATTTCAGGCCAGCGTGTTTCTGGGAGATGGCCTGGGGAGAGGAGCTCTCCCAAAGACGATGAGAAAGCATGGCCAACTGTGCCCCATCCTCATGCCCACCCCATCACTCCTGTCTTAGTTCCCTAATTCTGTACAGAAACATGGCTGTTGCATTTAGGACAGCCAGGGGTTACATTTTAAGTGTTAAGATTGAAAAAAGGCACAACTAATTATGTTTTGAACACCAGCCTGTGATACACCCTACCAAGGGCAGTGATTGTGCAGTGTTGAGCAATTGAGGGGAGGAGGAGGAGATCTGAAGGGATCACAAGCCTTTGTATGGGTTTGTGGCCTTTGAAAGCAGCTGAGCTGCAGACATCTCTGCCTCCTGAGAACCAAGTGATAACCTGTTTGTTTCTAAGACTGACCTGAAAAAAACCCTTACGTTTTTATTCAAGAGCAGAAGAGATGAGGAAGAGGGCAGATATACAGGGCTGCTGCTGTTCAGGCTCTTGTGCCTTTGGGATCTCATCCTGCTCTTTGCTTCTCTCATCAGCAGTTCCCACGCTCTGTAGACTCTTTCTTTCATGTGGAACATGCTGCATCCATCCTAGGTCCTGAATTCCATCCTGAAGGCAAATAGCTTTTCCATGAGCAAAGCTACATAAAGAGGTTTTGGGTAGGAGGAGAGGTCCTTGAGTGTCATAATTCAGTTTCTCCTAAAAACTGGAAAAAAATTTCCCTTTATTCTGAATGTAATTTCATGTTGTTAGGCTTCTATTCGACACAGGCACTGTGTGCCTCTGCAGTATCAAGAGGAGGATTCCAGGTACAGATCTGTTCAGTAAATATACTCCCTGATTTTTTTAGCATTCCTAAAATATAGGCAGTACGTCATTGTCAGGAGACAGTGATTCTCTTTAGTTCCGTGGGTAGACTCTGATTACCTGAAAGGGTTTTTTTTTGGAAGAAATTATTTGAGGGAAGGAGAAGCGGCATTATAAAGCAGGTACGATCTTTCTACCCACTGATGTAGGAAGCTAATATGTCATATGTGTGAAAACATATGACAACTTAACAAGAGGAGGGTATAATGGCTCAAGAAGTTTTGGTTATTACGCAACCAGAAGTCCCAGGATGTCAAAAATATTCTACAGCATAATATTTTTCCCTTTTCTTTCAAAAAATAAGCAAGGTCTCCTTTTCAACATCCCATCCAGAGGTAATCCAGTGCTGTTGTGCAATTTGAAACTGCAACTTATATGTTATCTGGTCTTAAATAGTTGTCTGTTGCACAATATTCAAGCAAATTGAGGGAAAGGAAATAAAACACTGAGATTATTATTTTTTTTTAAAATAGTATTATTCCCTGGCAGTGTGCATAGTCTTTGCACTTTCTGATTTGCTGCCACCCTTGAGACGTGTGAGGTTGAAGAAACATGGTATCAGAGCTTTGTGATGGGTAAAAGATGGTGTTATCTTATTCCTAAGGAAAGGACACTCTTCAGACACTTATCCAAACCTACTAAGATGAGCTCAAGTGACAAAGAATGAAAAGGTGTATTGATGAAGTGTACTTAGGCACTTGCACTCCATCCCTTTAAAGGGATGTAGCAACACAATTCTGACAGCATGCAGGGAAGGGATGTGATACTTTTTTTCAGAATGATGATAACTTCTGTTAAAAAACCCCCCACTGTTCTGGAGGTGGTGGATCCACGATAAGGACCTGTGGGCAGCAAGGCTGCTGAAAGTGATAGTTCACGGCCGTGCCAGGCCTGATAGTGAGCGGGGTTTGAGGCACGTCTCCACTTGCTTCTGGGTGAAACCCTTTGGCCAGGTGCAAGGACCACCGATGAGGTCTCACTTCCAGAGACAGCTGAGTGTGGTCACTAAAGCTGTCATCAGATGCAGACCTGCAGACAGCAGGTCAGACAGCAGATTTCTGAGCCATTGCTGCCGACTCCAAGCGCAGGGAGAGATACGGTAGCTCTAGACACTCGCTTTGTGGTGTTGCGAGTCAAGTTATGTTTAGCCTCTTGGAAAAATTCCCAGCCCACCAGGAGTCATTTCTGACTAACAGGCACCCCTTAATCTGTCTTAATCCCCTCTATAATTTTACACTTATTTAGCCTCATCCAAATAAAAACCTTCAGTTGCTTAAGTAACGATTGATGAGGCTTCCTATCTCTGCTGGGAAATAAATATTATAATCTCCTTTTCCAAACAAACAAACGACCCTTGGTGAGACAAAAAACTTCTTAAGTGAGGGAGTACCAGATCTAGTAACAGATGCACTGCCAGTGCCCTGAACCAACTAATAGATACCTTCACTTTGCCTCTGTAAAACCCCTGGTGAGGACAGACACCAGCAGTTCGCCCCCTCAGCTCATGCTGATGGGCTGGTCGCAGTGCAGGGAGCACATCTGGGCCAACTGTGGAAGGCGATGAACCATCCCTGATCCCCAGCGGCGTAAATATGAGCAGTTCTTGTACATTCCTGGTGGCGTGTTGGGAAATGCTTGTAAAAACGGAATACTCCAGAGATGCCACTGAGTAAGGACTGCAGTATCTACAGAATCTGGCATTGTCAGCAAGCTGTAAAACATCCCTGCTAGTTTGCTAGCAGCTGCTCCCAATTTAAAATTTGCCAAAGGTACGCGAACGCTGGGCCGAGTGCACGGCACCTTGCGCTGCCACTCGCTCAGGCTGGGTTTGTTCAAAACAGATGTCGGGGTGGTGAGGCTGGGAGGTTCTGCTCAGACAGAAAGGCTCTGCTCAGGGACTTTTCCAAGCATATATCTTTTTCATCATCAGATAGTCATGATGTAACCACTTTCCGTTGGCACTGGGAAAGTACAGCATGTATTCTTCATCTGATGCTCTGCGGTGCTCCTGAGATGAGGGATGTGCTGTACTTTTGTGGGACTAGGCTGTATTATCCAGAACTGGGCTGAGCTTGCACGGACTTCCAGAGAAGCTGGGCCTGTTTTTCACCCGCTGTGAAAAATACCAAGAAAAGTTGCAAGAGAAGTTCCTCGTATTGTGTTTCCTGAACCACTACAGAGCTGCAGTCTTGGAAGGGAAGGAATGAAGCCAGCTGTGCTCTGCAGGCGCTCACCACGAATAGCTGAGCACTGGATGGGAGCAGCAGCAGTGTCTGTGTGGAGCACAGAAGCTGTTGCAGATAGTCATCAGAAGATTTGCTATGCCCAAATCCTAGCCATAATGATGTTAAAGATAGCTGAGCTTTTAGAGATGCCCTCCAGGGAGGGCTTACTGCTGCACGTTCGTTTGCCCTGATTATGTAGCAGAACAAATGGCATTGGTTGGGCAAGCAAGGGAAAGGGTTGGAGGCTATCACATAGGCAATACCTGAACCACATTCTTCCTCCTAGTTTTATCACCTGAATCCTTAGGTGATAAAGCTGCTTCTGCACAGCTGAGGGAGGAATTTAGTCTCATTGTGCAAGAGTCTCTTCTGATGTGGTGGCTTCCTTTCTGCACCACAGAAAAGTTGGAAGGCAAAATAGGTATTAAATTGATGGCTGCAGCTACAAACTTGTACTGTGTCCTTGCTGGCATGAGTGCAGTCTCTGGCCATTCCTCTCCACCTGGGAGAAAGATGTCAGGATTGACCTGAAAGATTTTCAGGCTGGCAGAGAAGAGTGGAACTCAGGGTCCCTGAAGGTGGCACATCTCTGCTGGGGAGCTGCTGGGTCTTGCTGTCTTTGTAGGGGGTCACCTTGCTGTTTAGCAGCTCGGGGGGATGATGGGATCCTCCACGAGGCATGATGGTCTTGAGGGTCTTGACTGCATTGCCTCTCTTTCCTCAGAAGCTCACCGAGCTCTGTTGTTGCTGGTGAGCAGCAATGGGTGGCAGCAGCAGCAGCACTGGCACACTGTGGGCTGTGAAAAACCCTGATAGAATTAAACCTGGCCAGGGAGGTTAAAAACAACAAGAAAAGTTTCTATAAATATATTAGTGACAAAAGGAAGACTAGGGAAAGTGTGGGTCCCCTTCAAAATGAAATAGGTGACCTGATCACCCAGTATAAGGAGAAGGCTGAGGTACTCAATGACTTCTTTGCCTCAGTCTTCACTGGCAAGGGATCTAGCCACACTGCACAAGTTGCAGAAGGCAAAGGCAGGGTCTGGGAGAATGAAGAACCGCCCACTGTAAGAGAAGACCAGGTTTGTGAATGCCTAAGGAACCTGAAGGTGCACAAGTCCATGCATGAAGTTCAACAAGGCCAAGTGCAAGGTCCTCCATGTGGGTCAGCGCAATCCCAAGCACAACTACAGACTGAGCAGAGAATGGATCGAGAGCAGCCCTGAGGAGAAGGACTTGGGGGTGCTGGTTGATGAAAAACTCAACATGAGCTGGCAGTGTGCGCTGGCAACCCAGAAAGCCAACCATCTCCTGAGCTGCATCAAAAATAGTGTGGCCAGCAGGTTGAGGGAGGTGATTCTCCCCCTCTACTCCGCTCTTGTGGGACCCTACCTGGAGTACTGCGTCCAGCTCTGGAATCCTCAGTGCAGGAAAGACGTGGAGGTGCTGGAGCAAGTCCAGAGGAGGGCCACAAAGCTGATCAGAGGCATGGAGCACCTCTCCTATGAGGACAGGCTGAGGGAGCTGGGGTTGTTCAGCCTGGAGAAGAGAAGGCTCCAGGGAGACCTCATCACGGCCTTCCAGTACCTAAAGGGGACCTACAGGAAANTCCCTGCCCATGGTGGAGGGGGTTGGAACTAGATGATCCTTGTGGTCCCTTTCAACCCAATCCATTCTATGATCCTATGAATGGAAGCTGCATATTGGGGGTTTTGGTTCATAGGAGTAGGGTGGTATAGCACAGGTGAGTTAGACCTCCCTTCATCTTCTTCCCCCCTTTCAGACATGAATCTGCTCATGCCACTCACCAGACTGCTGTCCCTCTTTGACTGATAAACATTCCTCTCACTTACTGGAGGAATGTTTTCTTGGCTTTTTTATAATAGGGAAACCGACTTTTTGACAAAAAAAAAAAAAGAAAAAAAAAGAAGAAAAGAGAAAGGGTAGTTTTTAAAGAAATTTTTTCACCCCCCAAATGTTGTTCCTTTTTATGGAAGTCCTCCATTTTAAATTAAAAATACAGATATAACTGGAAAATGCTTGTTTCTTTTCATGGAGAATAACAAAAGTTGTTTGTTTGGTTTTAACAGCTCCAGAAAACAAGGCAAGTCATGGGATTTGAGTTGGGAGATCAGTTTGCTTCATGTTTGGGTTCTGAAACATTAGACCTAATTTTGTTTTCCATCTCTATTAGTGATGCAGAAGAGATGGTCAAGCAACACAATAGCTAAATTTCCAGCCAGTACTGAAGTGGGGGAGGCACTGTGAAGAGTGGTGAGGAGAGAGATGTGGTAGGATAAGACAAAAATCACAGGAAATGTAAAATGAATTAGAAAAAAAAAAAAGAAACACTGTAAATAAAAGGGGGGGGGGAAATCATCATCCTAACTTCAAAACTCATGTCTCTGGTAGTCAGGACTACTTAGAAAGCATGAAGAGGACTAGAAGCGGCAGTGTGAACTTGCTCTACAGCTTTTTGGCTGAAGATACAGGCGTGAAATCTTGTACAAAAGGAAACTAGCTGTGGGCTACGCTTGTGGATGACACGAAAGACATGGCCGTGCAGCTCTCCATGAACCTCAGCTATGAATGCGGCTTCTTTCTAAGCCACTGCATTCAATGTGTGCAGCAGTGTATTGGTCACAGTCTGGAGACAGCCCTCGGCTGAAGAATTTGAAAGGGGAGTAGTTAAAGCGGAAGAAGCAGCTTCATATGAATGTCTGGAAGACCGAAATCTAATACTGGCCTAATCTCTTACATTCCTGCCACAGTGTCTGGGCTGGCTCCCACTGCCGTGTGCCGTGCTGGGCAGCCGTCTAGAGGTATGGCTGTGCTGGGAAAGGGGAAGTATTTTGGGTTGCTCAGACGTGGCGCAGGACGCAGCGAGGGCAGGAAGGGACCTCAGGAGCATCAGGAGACATTGCTGAGCAGGGAAACTGCTAGTGACACAGGAACATCTGCTGGCCGTGGTGAAACTCAGCAAAAGTGTCAGTGCAGAGAAGACCAAACCTGGTCTGAGGCATAGGCTGAGGCTCTTCAGAGTTACCGGGCCAAGAAATGGCCTGACCAAGGTATAACAGTGGTTACTGGGTAGAGCTGGTGCTGCTTTTAGGATGTGTCTTTTGCTTAGGCAACCGCTCAGTATGGTGTATCTGGTAGACCTCATAGAAGACTGTGGCTGTTTAAAAGGGCACAAAATTTCAGGTCTTGGAGAAAGGTAGACAAATCTATGTGGGTCATTTTGCAAAATTTAATAGCTGTCAGAAATACTTTCTAGAAGAGAAAATTTGCCCTGGATGGTGAGTCCTGATCCTCACCTTGTCTCCACCAGGCTTTGGCTCTCCTTCTTTGACGGGAATTTCACTGATTCATCCTGGAGTCTGGCCCTGGTCCTAGAGTCTGGCTTTCCCCTTTGGAAATCAAAAATGTTTGGGAAGTGTAAGAGAGTAGTGCAAACCCTCAGAATTACTGTCATCCATTTTAAGGACCAAATCAGTGCTGAAAAGTCCAGTCAGACTTGAGGTCTTCTAGTACCACATGTTACAGAGCTGGCAGAAAATTGGGGATTGGAGCCACCTTAATCCCAGGACTGTCCTGGCACTGGTAATCCCAGGAGTATGCTGGGGCTGCTGCTAGTTCTTCCAGTTGCCAGGGGACTCAAGGGAATGATCTGGCAGCGGAGAAATGCCGTGGGGCCGGTACACTGAGCACGCGTCCCCAGCCACTCCAACATGGGCCAGTAGCTTTTTTTCCTTTCTTTTTAATCGAATCATTTGAGTGATATTTTTTTCCTTCCAAAAAGACCTTTGAGACATTATACATTTTTCAGCATTCACTTTTTCTTCTTTTTTTTTTTTTTTTACTCTGTTTAAAAATGCTTTAGTTATAAGTATATATTAAAAAGAAAAAGAAATAGATTACTCAGGAATGGCCTGGGGTCAGAAGTAGTTATGTGTCCCATCAGTGAGCTGAGCATTTCGCCTTTTCAGTGATATAAAATTTCCTGGAGATAGCTGGCTTATGAGTCAAGGCTGAACATCATCTGCAGATCATCAAACCTGTCAGCCCAGTGCCGCTTTGTGCAGAAGGCACTGGCGACTGGCTGGGAGGTGTTAACAGAGGAGTGAAAGATGGTTGTCCCAGCCTGCTCAGAGTGGGGACTTCAGGAGGGCAGTGACTTCTCAGGCAGATGACATGGTCAAATACGCACGCAGTGTGCACCACAAGATATGACGTTAGTCACGTTCCAACCCCGTGGAGATGAGGTGTGTGTCAGTGCTGGTTTTTATGCAGCCACAGAAAACTTCCATGTAACTAGCTGAGGCAGATGAGCGAGCAGCATGCTGGAAAGGCTTTGTAAGCTGGTGCACCAGCGCACCGGGAGCAACTGTGAAGACCCAGCTGGTCAGTTAGGTACTTGTGTTAACACAGGAGGTTCAGAGGCTCTGTCACGGACCTCAAATGAACCTCCGCCACCAGTTGCCTAACGTCATCCACCAGCTTCCAGATACCCCTTCTCACGCAGATCATGGTTCGCGTCAGGATCTGGGGATCAGCTGGTTGGCACTGCTGTGGGATGCTCTCGACTGTCAGACAATACAGCAAAGCTGATGTAACTCCCTAAATAAGGGCACTATTATGGAACTTCTCTCCTGGCTTGGAGAGAACTATTTCTCCTTCCCTTTGAAATACTCTCAGCATGGAGGTAATGAGATAAAGCAGACGTAGACTTGCCCCCAAGCACGCAGTGTTGGAGTTAATACAGGAATTAAATTTCAGGGGCGTTGTGTTAGTCTCCCCACTATTCAGAAGGGGCTGTCTGTTTAATCACTGACTTGCAGTGATTTATAGAGGGTTAGTTAAACGTCCGTTAAAGTCAATGGGAGCCTTTTGATGTCAGTAGACTTCAGTTAGGCCCACAGTCTGCCCATTCTTGTAGCATCTGGGTAGTGGCAAGCAAAAAGCATGAATGATAAAGCAGTCAGTGAAAGTAAGGGAGAGCGGAAAGAAAAAAAGCCTGCGCTTGAACAAAAGCCTGGCTCAAAGGTACAATGTTTCTCAGAGCTCTGAAATGCTCAAACTGTTGCTTTCTTTTTTGGCTTTTCAATGTTCTATTTTGTTTTTTAACGGACAGTCTGTTCTCGCTGCTGTTATTACTTCTAAGTACTGCAGCCCCCATTGGCTGCTGGTGTTGCAGAAATGACTTCATTAGCATTTATTTAGATGTCTGCCTTAGGAAGCAGCCTTGATTGATGTCCTCATTGTCTGGACTTTCCAAATGACTCTGCGGCTGTACTTATCTCCATTATGCCATTCAGTTTTAAGCAACTGTGATATTTTTGGGTATGTGTTGGGGCTGGATTAAATCTTCAGAACATTCTTAAAACCTTAATTCTCACAAAGCTGATTTGGGGCAGGGGCGGTTGTTGCTGCTTTCCTGTTTTATAAGTTGGGGTAATGGATGCAGAGAGGTTAGAAGTGTTACCCCAAGTCAAGCGTGGCATCCCAGCTGGAGCTGGAATCAGGACAGAGGAGATCCTGACTCCATCCTCAGTGCTGTGAGGCTGTGCTTGTCTTTTGTATCCCTCTAGCCTAATGAAGCACAGTTTCTAGATGCCATGTGGACAAACGAGCCAGATCAAACAATTGCTCGCTGACACTCTCACCCACATTATTGCAAAGGCCAAAAAATTACTCCTCCATCAGCAACATGTAAATGTTTGGATCATCTACAACCCAGCCACAGCCACTTCAACCAAGACGTGTCCCTGCACAGTGGACTCTGGGGAGATAAACCAACCATCCATGAAATGTGTGTCATTTAGGGGCAAAAGCCCGTTCCAGGGTGGCTCCTTGCAGAAGCCAGGCCTATTTTGCAATCTGTAAAAACTCTGAGAGAGTTTTTCACCTTTAAGTCGCTAAAACCTGAAAAGACTAGTCTTTTTTTTTTTTTTTCCTCTGCTGATGTTTAAATAGTAGCAGTAATAACGCTATACCCAGGTACCTACCTTTATTTTCAACATCCTTTGGTCATTGAAAATAACCCCCTGCTTGAAAACGGTACATGGCAAGAAAATAAACTTGAAAGGCTTTTTCCTACACAAACGGTTTGTGGCCTCTCCTAATGCCAGCACAGTCTGATTCTGCAAAATACTGCGTGCCTTTGGCCAGCCTTGATTTTGGTGGAGAACAGGGTTGTCAGCTGTTTAGCACCTTGCAAGTCTGAAGCCCACATGGGGTGTTGGCTGTAAAAGGTGATATAAAAAGGAAAAATAAGTTATGTTTGCAAGAACTTAATTTAGCACAGTATCTTCTGTGGTTATCAGTAGAAATTAGTGTAGAATTAGTAACAGAGAGGAAAAGAGAAGAAAGAAAGTGGATAAGGGACACCTTACATTAGGCACATGGAACACAGACTTTCACAGGGGATGGGGACAGCTGAAAATTCTCACTCTTTCCTGTTGCTGGATCGGATTCCTTTGGTAGAAAGAGGGCAGGGTGCCCTGGGGAAATATCTCAGTAGCCCGAGGCCCCCTCTGACATCAGGTCAAATATTCTGGGTCACATAACTGAAGGCTGCATGATGAAACTCAATATTACAATGGATCAAGTGCTCCTGCCACATGGAGCTGACGTGCTCCTGCCCTAACAGACTTGGTGCACTCAGCAGATGCTCAGGGAGAACGGAGGTTTCAGCATGGCTGAGCAGAGGGCTCGGCCAGGAACCATGGAGCCGATGGACAAATAAACCTGAGCTGCACTTTGGTTAGCACTGGTGGTCACCAACTGCAAATGGGACGACAGTGGTGGTGGCAGATGAAACTATGGGATGGAAGGGAAACAGTGAACTAATGTTGTGGTTTGGGGAATAGTTTGCTCTATATGGAGCAAGAAAAAAGCTTGGAAAAAAATTGGGAGCCCTGATGAGCCCAATAGGAGGAAGTGCCACTTCCATCTTGTCCAATGCCAAAGTCTAAAATTAAAGCCTATTAAATATCTAGGTCCAGAGAATGAAAAAAAAAATAATTGCATATATTTAAACGTGACTGACTGGCATTCCAGTGAAGAGACTGATCCTGCACCAAGAATGTGAAGTGGCCTGTCCCTTCTTCCAGAAAAACAAGCCCAATGAGTTTTCTCCAAACTCTATTTTCAAAGTTCAGATCACTTTAAGTCAATTTCTGCTGCAGATGTCCAAATAAGCCCCGGTTTCTATAATCTTTTTTCAGTAAAAATAGCTTATCCTCTGACATCTGGGAAAGGTGAAGGTGTTGCCAAGCACTGAGCTGTCATAATTGCTGTCATAATTTGCTTTCTGATTGTTTAAAACCCCATCAGATAGATTTTGTTCTTTTATGCTTATTACCATCTTCAGTTAGAAATGAGAGTGCGGCTGATGGGAAGGACTTCTGCAGAAGTGGCACATAATGTTTTACAAACTTATTCCCTGCCTGCAGCCCAAAGCACATTGCAGGCTGAACTCTTGACATCTTGAAAGCTCAAAGCAATGTGGAAAACTAAGATTGAACAGCAAAACCCAAAGCTATTTTTACTTAGGCTTGCCTCTGATTTTTGTATAAATAAAATTCAGATCTTGAGGATGACATGGTGTCGGCAGTATTAATATCTGTTACTTTGCAGAGTGAGACAAGTGCTGGTGGAAAATGGTGGATGTGAACAGACTGGTCACAGGCAAGGTGCTGCTGCGGCACTGGCAGTTCCAATCTTCTCATCTTCAATCTCCTGCACATCACATTTCTCAGACTTCTTTCCTGAAGAGACCTGTTTAGGGGCCCATTCAGGCCCTCTTCCCTCCACTGAAACTGATAACAGGCTCTCCAGTCATTTCTAATTAAAGTCTTGGGATTTTGACCAATTCTTTCCTTAGCTGCTTTACAGTGAGAGTGACTTAATTACTATTATGAGCCAGTATCTTGTAAACTTGTTTCTTTTGGAACCTTTTTCTAGTCCCCAAGACATTATTTCCATGCCTTTATTTCTCTTGGATGGGCTCTCGCATTGCAACTGCCCTGGGTTAACGCTTGCAGAAGTCTGAACCGGTTTGGCTGTGAGTATTCTCCACTGATCACCTTCCAATAACTCCCAGTGACTTGGTGTCCTGCAGGCTGGTATCTGAGCTCTGCCTTTGCTTCAGCCCAGTTTCATTAGTATCCCTTTGATTTCACTCTTTGCAGTCAAGTAGAAAGCTCTGACAGAGGTGAGGGATGACATACATATTACATCTACAAAAACTACAAATTATTCATCACAGCTAGATTCAAACCCATAAAAGCAGTTCTGTCATCTGTCTTTCTGCCGCTGCTCAGAGCTGCTGTCTTCCAGATCCTGAAGCCTCCAGAGTAAAGCTGTTGTTCTGGCTGGGAGAGGTTTTTCATCCGGGCATAACAGAAGGAGCTGAACTTGTGAGGGACAGACAGGGAGGTTTTTATCTGTCCTGGTAAGGCTAATGGTCAGGGCAGCTAATCATCTCACGAATGCTTCCAATGGTGAGATGACAGATAATCAAAGCAAACCCAGCTTTGTCCTTTGACTTGGAATAATCCTGTTCAGGAAATCCTACGGGGCCACGTTTCTTCGTTACGAGCTTGGAAGATTTCCCTGACTTTGGGATAGTGAACGCTTCTCTCAAATGGCTGTGCACCAGAGATCGACAAACTGCAGAGGGACCTAATATTTAATTGAAAACACACCCAAAACCATGATTCCCTGAATGTCCTGTCTGCAGTATTTGCCAAGAAATCAATTGCTTCTTTATACGGGTGCTTTCAGGGACTTCATACAGGCTTTGGTGTGCTCTCTGCTGTGCTGCAGACTGGCTAGCCCTTGCTCCTAAGGATACCATAATGTGAAAAATCTTTCTTCCATGCATGGCAGAACCTCATTCACGTCCTTGCTTGGTTTTCACACACAGATTCCCACTATATGTTACTGCAGGCAGCTCTGCAGGGCAGTGAGGTGTTGGTAGAGCGCGGATCCAGGTCTGCATGCCAGCCCCAGTGCTGCCCACGAAACCTGGACAGCAAAACCTGCATTGATGCAAAACTTTGAAAAACCTGGCTTAGCTGACAGGGGCCAGGGTGAGGTTTACCCCCCAAACCTCCACTTTTTTCTCCCGTTTTCTGCAGAGGAGACTGGGTTCCCAAAACACATGATTTGTGAGGAAATTTGATTTGAGAGTCAGTGAGTCTCCTAACCAGAGAAATGTTTTATTTTCTACACAAAAAGCACACCAGAGCTTTTGGGAGAGCTGGGCTCTGGCGCAACCAACCCTCATCCTCAGCAGCCTTGCAGCGAGGGTAGTGCCAAATGCCAAAATAGCAGCATCTTGGGGACAGAGTTTGGTTTTGGTCTGAAAAACTGTGATACTACGTTCCTCCAAAAAAACCCCCTCATGTCTTGAATGATGCCTCAGGACTGACTTTTTCGTGAAACTCTTTTTACCTGTTTGCCCTGCCCTTTGCTGAGGCAGCCTGCGGGTTGGGGAAGCCGCTGTCTGCCCCGGAGCCGAGCTTTGCAAACCCACCGTCCCGGGGCTGCTGGCCAGGGCAGGCAGTCAGGGACGTCCCATAAATCCAGCGGCTGCAAAATCCCACCCTAAGAAAAGCTGTACCCTCGGTCGCGCACGTCGGCAGTGGCGGGCGGGGGGGAGGGCGAGATGGGTTAAATAACGGTTAAATAAGGCGTGCTGTTGCCTCAGCAACCCCCTCCCCATACGTGTTGGAGCTGGAGCGGGTGTCTGCGGCTCTGCGACAGCGCTGGGGGTCGGGGAGGCTGATGTAAATCTGTTCAAGATGGAGTGACATCTTGCCTGCCCTGGCATCCTCCTGGTACCCCCAAGATACAACACTGGCCTTAGTCCTGTTTAAAAAGGGGGAAGAAATCTGTCCCCATCATAAGCCCCTGAGGGTGGCTGTCAGACACCCCCCACCCCTTGCACCTTCATGACATCCCTGGAAGAAGGGGGTGGGATATTTTGGGGAGCAGTGTCATCCTCAAGGACCTGCCAATTCTGCGTGCTCAGGCCAGCAGCGAGCTGGAACCGTCAGGTATAACCTGTGGGGCCAGCAGCTGCCAAATCCCACTTTTCCATGCCATTTCAGGAAAGATGGGCGTTTGCATTGGACTATGGCTACATCCAGGCTACCCTGCAGGAAGTGGAAATTCAGGCAGGGTTGGAGATAGCTGGTCATCCTTTTTGCAGGTGGAGCAGCGTGGCTTTCTCCCTGGGAGGAGGTCGGGGTCGGGAGGAGATGGCTGAGGTGTGCCCTGGGTGCAGGTGAGCTCAATTGCTTGGCAGAGCCCCTGCAGCTGGGGCTGAGTCGGACGGGGAACTCAGTGTGTGCCAGAGCCTGGGGTGAGTGGAGTGGATGGCTCTGCAGAGCAAGGTAAGGTTGAACTGGGTTTTATTTGGGTTTTTTTGCAAGATTTTGTGTTCATAGTATGGTTTTTGCTGGTTGAGGAAGTCAGCGAGTGGAAGGTGTGAAACTCAGACTGGTGTTGGAGGAGACCAGCACAGGAACTGGTGGTGTTGGTGACCTCTGAGGCTGGTTGTCTTGGTCAAGGCAATTCTTGATTTGCTGTGTTTTGGTGGTAGAAGTTGGAGATAACTTACCTGGAGGGCTAAGGCTTAGCAGGAGGAGCTGGAAGAGGTGAATGATGTTACATGAGGAGATGAAAAGGGGTGATTAATGTGTTGGTGTCTCACCGCAGTGCTGTGGGGAAGTTTTATGGCTGGTTTTTGGTTGTGTTTTTTTTTTTCCCTTTTTTTCTCCCCCTACAGTTGTGCTGCCCCCTTGTAGAAAATGTGCAATTTTATGAGTGTTCTCTGAAGTGAGATTACTTTATCTCTCCTTTGCAGAGTTGCAATGAAATTTGAAACTCACAGATGTCATGGTTTTCTATTTCTGTTACAAATCCCTTCCAAAATGGATGCATTTACTGTATGAAGCTGCTCGGACTTCCCAAAGGCCCCAACTCTGCAAAGCAAACTGCAGCCTTCTGTTCAGATGTGAATTCTTTGTAGGGCAAAGGCTTGAGCAGGTCTGGGCACTTTCTGTTCTGTTTTTCCAAGTGAATAGGTATCTGTTATAAAGACACTAGTGCAAAAGGCACTGGTTTCTTCGTATGCGAGTCAGCAAGATGAAATCTGTGAAATGCGAGGTCCTCGTGCTCCCTCAGCCTGGACAGGTGGGTTGGACTTGTTGCATTTTGCTATGGTGCCTTTCCCTGGGCTTGTCCCAGTGCTGGAGGGAATTTTTGGTGGAGCCGGCTCCCAGTCTGATGGCTGAGGTAGCGCATTTCTCTGTGCTGTGGCTTCTGACGGTGTCTAGACGCAGGCGGTTATTGCTGGGCTGGTTACTGCCCAGTCATGTTTCCGAGGCTGACTTGGCACTGATGTGGGCTTGGCGCTTGAATCACAAAAATGCAAGAACTGAAGCCATGGTTCCGATACAATCTGGTGGCACTACCATCCGGGGCCCCGGGCTCTAGTGTTTTAACCTCAACCTTGTTCAGACCAGATCAGGGAATTGCAGATTAGGGATGGTCAGAATTTACTGTTTCGTATCCTCAACCCTAATTCTAATTGATATTTGTTTCCCACTATTAAACCTCTAGAGAAATTACAGTATCTGCTGTGTGATTTGCATTAGACAAATACAGTCAGAGTTTGTGGAAGCACTTTGCGAGAGCTCTCTCCACACCTTGTTGGGTTGATTTGCTCAGGAGTCAGAGAAGGCTTTGGAGTCCTGGATCTGCTCAGGTTTTCTAAGGAGGCAGCCAGACTGAGAAATGAAGCAAGAGTTTATCTCCCTCTTATGGCCAGATTCAGAATGGCTGGGCTGCACAAGCTTTTTGGTAGGAAGGGAGCAGGGAGTCCCTGCACAAGGTATTTGGTGGCTGTGGGTATGAGGGGCCCTGGCTCCTCACAAGGAATTAAGCTAAATTCCCTTTAAGAAAGCTGATAAAATGTGTTTTTCACTACAGTATAAACAGGAAAACATCTGTGAAAGTTAAACTGCTCCTATTCCTTGTGGGTTTGAACTGGGAACTGGAGATAACTGGTCTCCAGTTTAGCAAAAGGTTGCGAGAATGGGATCCTGCTCAGCGGCGACTGCAGCCGTAACCCCTGCGCTGAAAGAGGCGCTATTAGGAGACTCGCCTGGTACCCAGGGATGCCCACAGTCCCAGAGTAGTGGTGTTTTTGAAGCAGGTAGCATATGAGCAGCATTGTGACGGTGGGTGCTGCTCTTGGTATTTCTATTGGTGTGGTGAAAAGAGAGTAAAATGCTCCATTAAACGTTCCAGGTATGATTTCTAACTCTCCTGGCACCCCATCTTCTGGCTGAGATCAAATGATATATTGAAAACTCTCTTCCAGGCATATTGGCTGTGCCTTGTTAGAACCAGTCGTGCCTGTCCTAGCGACAGGATCTGCATGAGGTTTGGGTTGGAGACCCCTGTGCTGATTCTGGTGTGAATTCAGAGTGCTTTGGCAATGACTAGCTCTGTGTTTGGGGCAGGGATTGGTTTGACCCACTATCCTGACAGAGGCCCAAGTTTGATCCTTCTCTGTGCCAAGGATTATGAGTTGTGGTTTGGACTTGCTGCCAGGCAGTCATGACTATCCCCCTTTTCCCAGAGAGGGGTTTTGTGCTTGACCTGTAGGCTGGGAATCCGGGTGTCTCACTCATCTTTTATCAAGATTCAAAACTGGGCTGGTTCTGAATTCTGTAATAAATTTGAAACTTGGAACTGCATTATCATGGTGTGGGAGTACTTGAGCGATGAATAAGGCTGGGTACCAATGAGTGAAGGAACCAAAGATGGGAGATCTTCTAAGATATCACTCTCTCCCATTAGTTCCAGGGGTCTGATCTAACAAACCTGCTTGCAGTTACCCAGGGATTGAACTGGAGACTTGGGTGGGGTTCAGCTCTACCAGAGACATTGTGCTAACTCTAGGGTGGGATGTAGTTTCCAGCGACGGTTCTTCTGTTTGTAAATACTGGCTGGTTTCGGCAGAGGTTAAGTACGTATAATGGCAATTTTGATTCTGCTTCTTTTGGTGAAGTCTACTTGAGTCAGTGTCTGACTTGCCTACAGACTAGACACTAGTCAGTAAAATAGCTGATGAGGGCAGAGAACTGGTTGGGCTTGAGTCTTTGTTCAGTGAGTTACTTATTCTGTGTCACTTAGCAGCATCGCTACCTGATGGTGAGATGTCTCTTGAACTGATGATGTTAAAATAATCCCGTAGTACTGAGCCTGAACCAAATGACCTGCTCGAGAGCCTTTTTTGCAGCTGCAAGAGTGCTAGAAGAACGCATGTGTCCAAAATCCAGGCTCAGGTGAAACTGTGGTTTTGCTCCTTAACAAAAAGGAGATCAGGAGCTGCAGTGACTCTCTGCTCTGTGGTCATCTGTTTCAGGTTACATTGAAAGAAGTCTCTGGAGCTGTCACAAAACAGCTACATAGCAAGTGTCAGAGGGAATATCCATCTGTTTTCTGTAACGCCTGCATAAGACATTGCAAAAATAAATCATAAAATGCCTCTTAATAATTTATAGCAAGAATTGGTTTTACTTCAAGAATGTGTTTTAAACTCATTATTCATCATGCAACTCCAGTACTTGTAATTAAGTTTCTCTTGGACTAAATACATATCTTCATAAAAATAACATCATTGTGATTCCACCTAGATGGCTCTGTGTGTTTGGTGGTATGCATTACACGGGTATTTTTCAGAAATAATGGGGGAAAGGCAACAGACTTCTGCTCTCAGTTTTCCTAACATGACGGCATTTGGGACACTGTCAAAGGAAAAACCAGCAGAACTGTTGTGAGGCTGTAGTTCAGGTTTCAACATGAAGAGGGGAAAATAGATGGTGGGAAAGTAAAAAAAGTTCTTCAGTGCTGCAAGTAACACTTGAACTGGGATGTCTGCATGGTATGAGAACTCCCAGAACTACTAAGAAAGCCGCCTCCTCTTCTCTATTTTCTCTAGTAAGGCTGTAAATTTAGTTGGCTCACTTAAGAGAAGCCAATTATACTTGTCTCTGACTAAAGAAAATCAAATGAATCAAAATTCAATGTCTGTGAAAGTTTTAATTATGTATCTGGTGGAGTTTTGGGTTATCCGGAGTGCAGGACTGTGGCATTTTCTGTTTAGCTGGGACATGGATCCATGGGCATTACACCCTTCAGGACACCCAGCTCTGCAGGAAAGCTACAAAAACCTGGGCCATACGGTTGGTGCCGAGACTAATTTCTCAAGCCTGCTTTTGCCAGGAGGGTCAGCTGGCAAAAGTTAATTAACAGAACCTGCTTCTTGTGCTCTGGCTTAAGTGACCAGGGTGATCCATCAACCTCAAAGGCAGCCCAGGAAAGGTGCAGCAGCTGAGGCAGTGCTGGAGGGGAGAGTGTTGACATCTGCTCATGGCTTTTCAGGTGGCCATCGTCAGTGGCACCCTACTCTCCCTTCTTCTTCCTCTGCACCTTAAGATCAGGGTGGTTTTTTGCTTTACTGTAGTTTAATCATATGGGATGTGTGATAATTCCTTTCTGTGCCACTTGTCTGGTTGGTAAGTGCCAGGGTGATGGGCTGACGCATGGCAGTGCAACCCTTCTAGATAGGTTTGTGGGTTTGGGTAGGTTTATTCCCCCTTCATAGGACTTGTGAAACTGGGTTCACAGGTTCATAGTTCAATCCATCTGCTTCTAATTCTGAAGTCATGATCTGACACTAAATGTCACAATTAAACCCCCTAGTCTGGCCAGCAAGATGCAGATTTCAAGATGACTCCATGGGACTTTAGCTGTAATGTCTAATCCTTAAAACTTGTACGGTGTATCACAACTTCCCGGTGTGTACGTACACGGATGGGTGCATCCCTTTCGGTCCGTGTTTTCATTGTATTGGGCCCAATTATAGCACCCGACTCCCTTCCCACTCCAAGACTTACATAGAAGGGTAAAGTCATCTTCACTTTACAGGCTAGCAAACAGATAAAATAACTAGCCACAGTCATGGCTGTGGGCTAGCAGAACTCTTGTACCTCCTGGTTCCTAATCCAGCACTAGGCTGGCTCCTGCAGGCTTCGGACTCTGGCGTTTCCATAGGCCAGAGCAGCCGCAGGGAGGCAAGGCTGGTCTGCCAAGCATGCCGCTCAAACTCCCTGCGTGTTTTCTGTAAGCTGCAGCGGGTCTCTTGTGACTGGGCAGAAACAAATGCACGTGGTGGGAAGAGGCAAAGCCAAGGAGGCAGGAAATCTTTTAAGCTCTTTCACATTATATAGGATGAAGAAATGGTGCAATCTGTTGGAATTCCTTAAAAGCATGAATGTATTCATCTGAGAGAAACTCTGAGGTACAAAATGACTGTCCAGGAGAACAGGGAACAGTCAACTTACACGTGAGGAGGACTCTGAGGTCAAAGAGAAGGCCCATCTGACCACTAAGGATCATCCTCCTAACGCACAGCTCTGCCCCTTCACCTCCACAAAGGCATCTAATTGCATCTTGAATTACTGCAGTGTCTTTGACCTGTCTGCCTCACCACGTTCCTGAGACTGTATTTAACGTGCAATCCAGCGTAGCAATGTAACCGGACCAATAACCTACCTCGCATCCAACAGCCTACTACACAAGGGAACAATTTCTGCAGGTGGTACAAACCTGTTCTTTTGTTCTGGTGTGAAGATTTCTGTATCGCTGAGTTATTAGAGCTGGAATCCTGTTTCCATCAGTTGCCAGGGACAATTGTGTATCATCAAAGGGCACTTTCTTCATCGTGATAAGGACTGGGTGGTTTTTCCCACCATCCTGTTAGATGTCAGATTTACTTCCAAGGACTTTAGAGCCCAAATATTAAAGACTACAATCCCAAATGTGGACTGGCTGCCTAATCTCATTAGGCGCCTCAGTTCTGATCTGAAAGTTCCCACAGTGATGACGGTTGTGCACAGGCTGAGGCTAACTAGAGGCAGAGCCCTACGCACACAGAGCAGTGGCACAGCGTTAGCGTTCAGAGTTTAACACAGCACCGCACTCGGAGAGAACAATGGAAAAACCTTTTAAAAACTGCGGTGGCTGAATCTGTTCTCCTTCACTCAGCTCTTAAAGCACTTGTCAGATGTAGGAAACATGGGTTCAGGTTCCCTCTTTAGTACAATAAATCCAGCTCTACTTACTACTTCTAAAAACTAAACTGGTGTCCCCGCTCCCAGACTACTACTACTGTAACCCAGACTCTGTTAGAATCCTTTTCACTTGCTCTCCTTCTAGACTATTGGTTTTTTTGCCTCCCTGCATAAATGGCTCAGTTTCAAAGAAGTGGTCAAGACACCCTACCAGGAGGTAAAAGATGCATCTTTTTCCTGCCAAGAGCTGCCCTTAAGGCTCTCAGGGAAAACACCTACTACTGATTTGGAGAGCAGCTTTTAACCACCAAATCAACATGCAGGAGAGAGCCCTTTCCTCACATATCCCTTCTCCTGTTTTATAGCAGGAACACAGACTATGTGACACTCAGTCAATCCACACAGCCGGATTATCCCAAAATACAGATTATTTTTTTTTTCCAAACCATACTAGGAAGCTTGTGGCCAATATAGTTATCACTAAAAAGTACAGGTATTTAAGTTCCCATTCTGAGAGGAATACTCTTAAATTGGATAAAAAAAAATTGACAGAAGAATCATGTATTGGCAGGACTATACAGCACTGTGCAGAGTCCAAACTTACTGCAGTGGTGAAGCTCTTATGAAGGGTTTAAAATACCAGATGTTGTGTCATCTCCGTTTCTGCATATAACTGTGGTGAGAGGAGGTACTAAGCAAAGTAAGTTAGCTACAAGATCGATGCTGTAGTTTAATATTCTCTACAAATTACCTGTTTTGAAAAGGGAGCAGCATATAGGTGGAATTGCATCAGTTCACATACAAGACCTACAGGTAAGGCTCTACGTGAGGTATGTACCCATGAACAGCAAGGATTCCAACATTACTAAGTGTTATTCAGTGACATAGGCAGTTATTAGCTTCTTAAAAGACTGCTATCTGGGGGGAAAAAAAAAGGAATAGCTCTAGCCTTTTGCCAGAAGTGCACTGTTACAAGGATGAACATGCCTTTACCATCACTAGCACCAGACTGAACTTACTCAGAATTCATACCTCATAAATGATGTAAGCTACAGTCAGTTGAGTTCTTTAATACTTTATAGGTTTGGGGTTTTTTTGAGAGACACCTTACATGGAGAGGAATACTAGTATCAATCTTATGATAACTTCTACTAACCACCCCAAGTTGTCAGACCTGGATTAATCTATGAACTGTGTAAGGTCACGCTTCCTCTAGGGTTCCAGCAATCAGGACTCCTGAATTCTTTTAAAGCAGTTTTTCCTTAAGAGAGGAATTCTGAAAAAGCTAGGAGTCAGAGATGCCTTTTGAAGTCTTTTATTGCAAAAGGTACGGACATTTGCTGGCAGCATATTTGATCACATTCTCTACTTGACTGTCATCCAAAGGACACTGCATGCATTCAAGCTGAAAGCATAGGACAGTTTCCACTAGGCACCTGAGAAATTTCATGGGAAAGGAAAGTCTTTCAAGTTGAAAGAGACAAGTTTCAAACCGATCACCTACTCTGGTGCCTTTTGCTTCCCAGAGTTACCCAGGAAATAAGAGTTAAATCAGCTATAATCATAGCCAACTGTAAACGTTTTCCTGTGATCCAACAGAAACTACCTAGATAATTGATCCTGAAGTGTTCTTTCCAGTTTTAAATAGGAAATGTCTTCCCTAAAAGCAGGCAGTGCAATGAGTTACACCTGACTCGGCGCCTGCTGCTCAATGCTGCGTTATGCAGCAGAGGTGTATGACACTTCCTCTCATCTGGTTTGTACCAAAGAAAATCTGACAGCTCTTACTTGGTCTCCAGGAGACTATCCCACCCCTCAAAACATCTTTCTTTTCTTCCTGCTCCCAAGCCCAGTATTACCTCAAACCACCTCCCCAGTCCCTTCAGACAAGGGTCAACCCCCTTTTTCTTCCCACCCCCTTGCCTGAAGGCATGGCTAACAAGAACACATGCTGCTCTCCGTATTGCAGTTAATAGCAAACATATCTTCATGCTTTGGCTGGCCCTCCACACGCAGAACTCCGGGTGCATCTGAATTCTGACTCCAATGCCTTCCCACAGGTCTGATAAAGGTTAATCATCTTTGGCAGACAGCAATCCTGCACCAAATGGAACAAGAGATCCATTGCCAATCTAACAGGACACGTATTTTGCAACTGCAGCTGCTTAGTGTCAGGAACTCTCTGAAAGGAAGAAAAAGAGAGTTTAGAAGATGGTACCTTCACCAGTAACTGTATTTCAGTAGAGAATAGATTAGAATATATGAATTAACAGCTGCACTTAGCTGCAGGTTATAATGGACTTTAAACTACTTGAACCAAACAAATGCAAAGATTTATCAAGGCATTAAAGCTGCAAGTCACAGATAACTAAATAACTCTGGATGATACTACAGGCACTTTAACTTCTACTATTAAGTTAAAAAATGCGCTAATTGCTCTAATCACTCTAAGCATAAGAACAGCTATTGTAGGTTACTTATTCCTCCTTAATAAATCAGCTGTAGATTATAAGGAAAACTTTTGCTTTCAGAAAACCCTGGCAGATAGAACAATTCACAATTAACTTCCTTTCATGCAGTATGGTTTTAAGTTCCCCAACAGAGCTGCAGACTGAAATTTTCCATCAAGATAGTGGTTCCTCAGTAACGTGCACACAGGCCTCAATATTCAAATTGATGTTAAGACACAGGGCCTTAGCAGAGATGGGTGCGTGGTCATTTGTGTTAAGAAAGAGTAGCAATTATAGCCCCCTGAGGCCCCTTGAGTTATTTTAATCACAAAAGCCAGAATGAATTTGCAACAAAGACACCCACAGTCCTTTCAGCTGCAAAGATATAGGTTGCTCTATTTAAACCAGTCAGTTTGGAATGGAGAGTTATTCACTCCCAGAGACATTACCCTTACTCCAGCAGTGAATATTTCAGTCACTAACAATTCAACACGCCAGTGTATGTTCTAAAGAAGAGCTATCTAAAACTTTCAATGCTAAAGCACAATAACTTGTCACCACTCTACTTTCAGCTGTGTTTCAGTAAAGGATATATATTTTTAATCCATTTGATATTGTTCTGAAAGCTATCCAGCCAATTCCATGTCAATTGCTGCTGGATATGCTTTTACAGGAATAAAAGGCCTTTTGGCCTGATCCAAAACGAGCACTGGCAGCGTCCACAGTGTTCCTTGATAGCTGTTTTACATCATACCTACGTCTTCAGTCCTAATATATTTTTAGCAGACACTTAAGTGGAAGCAGCTCAGATGACAGTCTGACACTGACAACATGCTGATGATCAAAGTGTCCTCCCTGTCAAGCCAGGAAGACTACAATGTCTTCTCTGTCTTGCGTTATACAACCTACAGAGATGAGGTACATGAAAAATGTAAGTAGTAAGTGTGGAGATACAAGACCTTTAGGAGGCATCCTGGGATGGAGCAGGAGGATCCTTATTCTCAGGCTCTGGAGGAGGAGCTGGCACACTTTCCTCTTTCTTCTGTGCAGCCAAAAATTCATGAATTGCCCTCTCTATCTGGGGCCTGAAGATGTGGTTTAGTTTTGGATCCACCACCTGAGAAATAATTCTGTCCACTCCAGCTTCCAGCATTCCTGACCTTGAACAAAGACAAAGGAGTCATTCAGCTCCTCTGAAAAACTTCTCCCCAATCTCCTCCAGTAATTCTCCAGAGCCCTCCTGTCAACTGCAATTAGCATTAACATGGTGACAACTTCGGCCCACTCAGTAGATCCTTAACAGAGAGTTGTTTCAATCACCTATTTCCCCCCACCCCCTCTCACTTCTCCCTACAGAATTAACAACTGACATCTGGTCTCCCAGGTACTTAAATGACATGTTGGACAAGAGCCACTTTAATAGGGCTCATGTGGAAATGAGGTCAACACGAAAGCAAACAAACACATTTTGGCACAAACAAGGGAAACAAACTATTCTGAGGAGGGGGGCAGGTGAGAGCACAGTCTTTTTTTTGGCTGACTTTAAGGAGAAGAGGCCTGCCCCCTAATGACATTACTGTCACTCACTCCTTGTAACTGTTAGTCTAGACAGATGGGTATTAATTACAAAAACAAGCACATGTAGCACGCAGCAATGTTTCTGGAACTGAGCACTAGTAATTGAAGTGACTTATTACTTCAGGGGCTGCGTCAGACTCCTGGATTGTGGGGCACAGGCTGTCTAGCAGGCTTAAGTCATGTCTGCAAGGGAGCAGGGGACAGGAAATGGAGACGTTGCCCGGCGCTCGGAAAAGGAGCCACAAGACTAATAAGGCTGTGAACGCTGATGAGCGAGTGGGTGCAGGGTCACGGCACGTTCTGCCGCCCCCAGGTACCAGCACACGTATACGTGCATGCGACAAAGGACGTGCACATCTCGACAGCCTGCAACTAGAGGAGTGACAGGGACTCTTCACGCTCCCTAACACTGTGGGTCTATTCTATTTACTAATAGTCTACTTAAAGGGAGCACTTTATATTCTTCTCCTTACAGACTCTCTGCTATAACAATTTTCAATTATCTGCTTCATTCTAGTGGTACTGTGAAATAAGAGGAAGCATTAAGTGACAAACACGTCTCAAGGAGTCTAAGTAAAGACAGGAAATTCAGTACTTCATGTGGATACCCCCCCTCTCTGACTACATATTAAACAAACTAATGTAACATACTAATGATTTACGGGTTCTATCAAGTGCTCTGAAATACAGTTTCTTCTGCGTATGAGATATTTTAACAGCTTTCCTTGTAAGCATAAATGCCATTATCAAGTTCCCTACTGCCCCTCTCTCCACAACTTTTATAGTAAAAGTTTTTATCTGTGACTTTTAGTCAAACAAACTGAGGCAAGTGCTTCAGACTGCAATGAGTTAGCAGCAAGAGATACTAAACCTACATCTCTAAGCAGCATAGTTTAAGCTGGCTCTCCTGTCATGCTGGAAATGCACCACCTTAAGTAGCTGTGCAAAAGCTACCCTCTGGAATCAGGCTAGCCCAGTTTGATTACTGCCTGCTAGTGGTCAGAATCTACATAAGCAACTTTGGCATCTTCAGGAATTTTTCTTTAAGTGATGTAGGCTCTTCTCTTTTCTGAAAATAAAGGTCATTCAGCTCAGCACATCAGGTAGAGTTTTGCTAGCAGACACAGTGCTGGCCATCTGCTGCAATAACTTGGCTAGACAGCAAATGTGGGGAGTACTTCACCATGCTGTTCAACTCATGAAACTTCAGGTAAAGCAGTAATGGAAGCATTTTAAGGAGAGTTAAGGCTGCATCCACTATTAGAATGAAACTCAGGAGAGCACAACAGAAAGTGTTGTGAAAAACTTCATTCTGCAAATTCTTATTTGGCTCAGATGATGAGATAAGATAGTTACATATTGCATTACCATTATTTTACAGAACATTGCTTACTTACTGAATCACACTCTGCCTTAGTCCATTTCGTAACTGGTTTTTGTTCATTGCTGGATTCCATTCCTGTTTGTCCAGGTGAGTTGATACAAAGTTGTCTACTTTCTGCCTCAAATTTTGATAGGCTGGCTAGGGGAAAAGAAAAATAAATTCCAGTTAAACAGCTAAAAGATCTCAAAACAATCCCCTGCCAGAGTCCTTCATAATACATCTTCTGTCATGTACACTACTGTTTTGTCTATATTTTTCATCCTTTCGCTTTCTGAACAAACATGAGCTTGTTTTACCTAAGAACACAACTGGTAATTGTGAAGTACAGTTGGTCAGTGTGCTATTATAATAATTTAAATAGCTGGATAGTTTGGTTTTAAAATTGTTGTCTGCTTGTAATATTACTTAGTGAAATGCAAACTACCTGTGCAGACAGGAGCTGTTTAAGCAGAGTTGTTGTCTGGAAACCCTCTACCACAGAATTCCTAGGAAAATGGCTGAGTAATATTATCACTAACAAAGAACTTAATTATTTGCTTCTGTGATACTAACAGAGAAGATAAGAATTATGCAGGGTTATCAGTGGAAACTTAATTTCAGTGAACAGAAATTGAACTAACAAACCCACATAAATACACAGGACCATCCAGATCCTGGTACTGTGCACGGACAGGACAAGATGGTGGCAACATTTAAATTTCAGAATTTGATATGCATATGATGAATGAAAGGGTTGGTAACAGAAGTGCAGTGTCTGTTCTGGGCAGCGAGATCAAAGGCTGCTCTGAGCTACGGCCGCTCTGTGCAGCTGACCCGACACAGCTTCAGGAATGGTTTTGTGATAGCTGCTGGGGTGGCCTGGAACGGTGACTGCAGGGCTCCTGTTGAAAGCACAACAGTCTGGGAAAGCAAACCAGTGATTAATTTTGACAGGGCCATTGTGAACAACCCAACTTCAACATTGCCAAGTTCATGCTGTGACTGAGAAGGAAATTAGTTTCAAACAATAGTTTGTGAACTCAAGAAAGGAAGGTACACGTTTGTTTTGGAAATGTGGGAATTACCCTCCAGAGGAGCAGTGCTCTTATGGGAGACCGTTTTTCTAATATGACCTGGCCTAGAAGATGAAAGTCTGAGCCTGTTCTCCTGCCTGCTACTGATTGCTTTGAGCCAGGACCACCTCTGGAGCAGCCTGACAGACGCCGGTCCCACCGACTGAGAGCAGCCCTGCACCTGCTGCACGCCCTCCCGGCCGGCCTCCCCCAGCCCCGAGTGCGGGACCCGGGGGGCGCAGGGGAAGGGGAGGGATGCGGGGGTCCCTCTGGCCCACGGTAGCTGGGTTCCAGGGACGGTGCCCGCAGCTCCGGCCTGGGGAGGAGACACCGGCCGCCCCGCCGGCGATCCCCGGTGCTGCCCAGGAGCCGGCCGGCCCGGTTCGGCCGCGCTACCTTGGTGTCCACGTCGGCCAGGCAGTCCCGGCGGAAGCCGTCGAACAGGCCGCGGCTCTTGAGCTGCTCCACGATGATGGCGATGAGCTGCGCGTCGCCGGGTGGCAGCGAGGCTGGGTCGGTGGCGCCGGGCCCCGAACCGGAGGCCACGCCGCCCGCGCCTCCTCCGCCGCC